>BPLR01012355.1:0-58357 GCA_021605095.1 Caerostris extrusa | reverse complement strand
GCTGCCGAGGTTCAGCATAGTTATAAATGTTCAACCCAGCTGTAAATACAAATAAATGGCGTCAGATAGCAAACAGATATTTCGTCCAAAATTTATTCCATAAATTGTATTTAAATAAATTTTATCAGGATTTAACAGATATAATCTCAATTATCACTAACCTATAGCTAAAATTTTATTTCTGAAATCACATTTACACCAAAATTTTCTCTTTAACATAAATGTTTTCACTGTTAGATATTTTATTTACTTAAATTGCTTTTTACACTAAGAGAGAATTTTGCTGCATAAAAAGTGTTTTTGTCAAATGCTAACCTTTAGCATGGGTGCCGCTGACAATACTATTATGCCCAAAAAAGTTATGCCTAAATTGGTCTTTGTCTTAGAATTGCCCCAATGTTTTATCTCTAAGAAACTTTACCACTATTATACTTAAAACTTTGATAGTTTGTTTTACATCAAATGATATAGCCAAATATATATCATTTATTTTACTTGAAAGCACTAATTCCTAGTGCACTAGCTAATTTTCTAAGCTGTGAATACTTAGATTGCCTTGTATGTGGAATTTTGTTTTCCAACTTCATAAGAGTATGGACATATCTGTAATGTAGTCTATATTTGCGATAAATTGCATGAGTCTTTTTCTAATTCTGTCAAAATGATTTGTCTTGTTTGATGTCGGAATTAGAACCAATGCAACGACTATCAGTAAAAAACCAGGAATAAAGTACGTCTTATATATCTTTTGTTAGGAGAAAATAATCTTTTATCGCCTCAATAAAGTACCCTCTACCCAAACTTTCACATATATGTCAAATGATTGAAGGAAACAAGAACAAATACATCCTCTTATAAAAAAAAGAATTTATCTTTTCAGAGATCTTTTCTTCCGTGTGAACTAATGTTCTAAGGTTAAGGTTGGAGATTTTAGATTCAAATAAGGGATGTCAAACCATTAACTATGTCAACAGCATTAAGCATCGTACTTAGCCGTAAAAAAAACATCTCTGTATGTCGAGGTATCTGACTGGAGGGCGCGCCAGCATGCCTTGAGGTGTGCGCCAATGAAAAAGGCTCTTGTTGATTCCATATTTTCAAGGACCTTGCTAATACATGGATGTAATTGGTATCTTTTTGGACGTACCGCAAACAAACAATAAATATTAGTTAAATGTGAAACTAATTTTTTGTGGTTCATTTTAAGTCAGCTTGCCATTTCTATGTTTTATATATGTGTTTATATCGAGATACAGTTTTATACATGTTTATACGAATCAATTTTTAAATGCGAATAGCAAGGCGGAGGAAGACAAAAGGATTGATATTCTAAACATTTATCATGTTTTTTTAATATAGAATAGAGATAATTATACAGGCTAAATAAAGGAATAAGATGTATCAGGAGCTTCAGGCTGAAGTGACCTATAACTTTGAAGCCCCACATGGAAGAAACCTAGAAAAATTTAATAAGATTTATGCTAATAAAAAAATGCAATAAAGTTCATTGTCAAAGTAAATGGTGAGAAGGTTGGTAATTTCTTTTCTCAGTTTTCATTTCTCTAACAGTATTAGCCATGTACAAAAGAACCATGAATCATTTTTAATAATTTTAATTTGTTTTGACTAAGCTACGACGGTGAGGAAGATATTGTCCAAAAAAATTCGAGGAATAAAATATTTTTTATTAAGTTAAAATAGGATGTAGCACATTAGGATCCAGAGATAAATGATTCGTGGAAAAAAGAGATGGGTAAACCTGTAAAGGCTGAAATCCAAAGTAAAAAAAAAAAAATTAATTAAATATTGGAAATATTTATTGCATAGTATCTGTATTGTTATTGCATTTATACTTGTGTTTTTCTAAAAAGAGATATAATTTTCTTTTACTTTAAAAATATTAATATTTTGAGTTATATCAAACTGTTTGTGATGTTCTGTTTAATCTGTTCACGTAAGACCAATTTGCAATTTTCTCAAACAAGACTTTTCATTCCTAATGTTTAACTTGTATTGATTTAATGGAGTGAGGTAAATGATTGGAGACTTAGGGCTATCATTTCTAAGTTTTAGAGATAAGATGGTTGTAAATTGTTTGGATAAAATTACGAAAGTTGATAGTATTCATCAAAGTCAAATATTTATTAATAGAAACAAGGCATACTTATGTTCAAATGTTCTTGCACCTCAGAGTAGTAAATAAGGAGAGTAAAATTTCGAAACACGTCAGAACAAAGTCGTTATAAGTATAATTGTACAGGTTTTGGAGAACCAGATTGCTTGTTTGGATGTCAGTTGTGTGGAATAAGGCTTTGCATGCAATTAGATACATTCAAGATTTTAACATATTTAAAGACAGATAATCATAGATTCGGGGTGAAAGGATTTCACTTCTATAAGCCGAAAAACCCGAAACTCAGTTAAGCCCAGGTGCGCAAAATATATTTCCTTTCTGATGAGAGTCTGTAGGCCAACTAATGCAGCCGGATTGCTCTAACATATTTCTTTGGGGCAGAGACTATAGATTAAACGATTCTCAGTGGAGAACAAGTTCGCTGTAATACTTCTCAGGTGAGAGTCTCGAGGTCGACTGAACATTTCTCCTGAACTTGCAAAAGAGTGTGCTCTAGTGGAGTGAGGAGAAAGCAACGTTACAATTATGGTTATTCTGTCTTGTCAGAAAAGTAGTGACATAATGCCATATCCTCACTGCTAAATTGTTAGTTACCATGGTATATGAAATTCTTTTTGGAAGATAATAAAGTATGGACTTCATGGAATGAACTGTTCTCTTAAACACTACTTTGAGCATCTCGTTTGATCCAAATGGGATTGAAATTGGGATTTTGTTGCTTTATTTTTCACTGCTAAACGTTTGAGATTACACGTTGTTTTTTTTTTGCCCATAAAACATGGATATTTTAGGAATAGTGGACCAGCAATGTCTAGGACCATTTTCACTGTTTTTTATTGGTTTATTTATTTTAAGAAAATTTCTTTCAGGAATAAATAGTACTCTTACTGATTATTTAAATCTCTTTCTCATGCTTTTTTTTTTTATTAAATTATATTTCTTTTCTTTTTTTCCCCATAAAATCGTTTAATTCTAAAGTAATTTTATTCATTTAAAAAAATTCCTTTCACGTAGTTTTCAAATAAAATCTTTGAAATCTTTTATTTTTATTTTTAATCTGTTCTTTCAGTTTTGAAACGATAATTGATGAACTAACCTTTATTGGCTTTTTCTCACTCCTATTAGCTCACACTCACCCTATATATATCTTGTTCAAATTTTTCAATCGTTCATGGGGCTTACTTTTTATTCATCCACCAAGTTCAAATACATTTTCTTTGAGCTAGTAGTGGATGACACTTGATGTTAATACAGTTTTTCAAATATTAATTCATTAATTAAATTTAATTAATTAATTTTAGTTTTTTAGATTTAAGTTGTGCATCTACCAAATAGATGGCACCAGATAAACTTAAAAATAAATGAAAACATTTATGAAGGACTTTTCTGCATAGAAATGAAAAAAAGTAAGAATTGACTTTACATTTTTTTTTATATTACTGGTTCTTTGTTTTCCAAAAATTGTTGTTATGCGTTTTTGTCATACATTTAATTCTAAATTATGTGTAACCTTCACTTTATGTGTGTAACCTGTATATCGACTCAGCCGATTACATATTTATTTTTAGTTTATTTTTATTTATTTATTCTTGTTTTAGCGCTATAGGCTTCTTGATCTTCTGTCTTTGGTCACCACACATCCATCGACGAACAGATTTTCTGGAGATAGAATTTGCTAAATACCTTATGGAGTGAAACTGACTTGAAAGGTTAAGTTCTCTCCACATATGCGTGTCGTTTTCTTTAAAGAAGAAGAGCCACAGAAAATTTCTACAAAGCAATCTTGACCTATTGATATACAGAGATCGAAACTTTTTCTGCATGCACTGTTCTGTCATAATCACAGACCGAAACTTCTTGTCTCATGTAATTGATTGACACCACAACCCGGCTGCCAGCTGTTGGAGAGTTCTAACCTGTTTCTCTGCTGTCAATAATCGCTACTACGAGTCGGGAATCATCAAAGTGCATTACCCAAAGTGCGACATTTTTCATGACACTTTGAATGGAATAATATGCCTTATTTTCAAGTGGAAATAAGTAATTCTACGTTGGTGGGTACTATGATCTTTAACTATTTTGTCAGGAATAGTATTCGAAAACGATGCAAATATGAGAATCAACAAATTAACGATTTGAATGATAGAAACTTTTAATAAATTAAATAATAAAACTTTTTTGAGTTTAGTTAATTTTTATTATATTAGTTGCAATTAACTAAAAAGTTTTACTACTTTCATCTGCTAGAAATGGAAGGATGATAATTCCTTGTTTTGAATTATAAACCTCCAAAACTAATCTATTTATTTTTAAAGTTATATTGTTATCTTCCTTATTTGCATAACAGTAAATTATTATAAGATATGTTTTTACTTGAAAATGTATACATTTTTTATTTATTCTAAATTTATTTTGCATTCTTTCCGATAATTCCTGATTAATTACCTTTAAATATTTTTATCTTAATTTTCCGTCGTTTTAAATAAATCAAGAGTGAAGATATATATATATATATATATATATAATAATAAAATATAGATAAATTCATATAAAATATAAATCTTTGATGATATTTTTATAGATAAATAATTATAATAAGATTAATTTAGATTTTTGGTTTTTTTTTGAATACGATAAAATAATGTGTTTGCATTTTTTTTATAAATTTGTTAAATAATTAAAAATATGTTTTTTTTTTTTTTTAGCAGAAAAAATCGATTAATATTAAAAAAAAAAAAAAAAAAATTTCCTTACAGCAATAAATATAAATGCAACTAAGTATTTAAGTTTTCATGTTCTCTTCAATTTTGACACACTGATCTTTAAAAGTTGGGTTAAAAGTTAACCATTATTTTGATACCCATCATTATTAGAATAAAATAATGAGGAAAATTTGGTTTATATGAATGATCATTAATGATTTTTCTAAAGCCCTTTATGGAAGGATTATTCAAATGACTGTTTTTCTAAAAAATAGGTACTTATATAGAAACGGAGGAAACAGGGAATGTCTCCTTTTAAATTTCTGTACTGATTTTAATAATGTTTATTGTATTTAATGCTGGTATGGAAATAAAGTTGGCAATGTCTTTATTCAATTCGTTTAGATGGCATGGGATCAGGATAGATATACAGAGAGAGTTATCATAAAACCAGGTTGCTTGATATCTCAATGCAATGTTCCAAGCAGTGAGGCCAAGGAACTGGATTAAACCGATAAGAAAATCTCAGATTCCAAGAAATTTGTTCCAAGTCGGTCATGTCAAGTGCATTCCACTTTCTAAATATTTTATCGCGAAGGAGCAGGAATATAACTGGGCCTTAACTTTTTCAGATCATTGTTTTTCGCAAATAATAATAATATAATACTTTTATACTTTCAAAATCAAGGTCTCTGCCAAAACTAACCGTCTGTGTGTCTGTCCCTTTCAATTGAGAACAGAAAGAATCCATTTTCCATTGGTAAAAGAGAATATTACTTGAGCCAGACTGCAATAGGTTTGTGTGCCTCTTCAGATGATTTCAATTTTACTCTGGAGATTGAATCAGATTGTGTACTGATCTGGAGAGAACAGAAGACATCAGATACTTCATATCCAACATTTATATAATGACATAATTATAATATGTATGAAGATGTGCGCATCATATAGGTTTAGAAATTACAAAACAATGTTGGGTTAAATATGCTCACCACTCCTCTAGATGGCGCTGTACTGGCGTGGAAGTTTGCAGAGGCTCTTTTTATTTCATTGTTGATACAGAAATATTAGGGAAGGAATCGAAATACAAACGCGAGATAGATATGCATCCGATTTACGTGCGCGTGGTTTGTAGTGAAATAATCTAATTTAATAGTACGGATAAATATATCTGATTAAGGAATCTCAGCCACAGACTCTTTAATGCTCATAATAATGTCATTCGTGAGGGGGTGCTCCCTAGACTACCTCATAAGCGCAGAGGAACGGTATGGAAATCGAAATGATAGAGAGAAGATTATACTAGGTTTGGTTAAGCAGAACAATTCAAGTTTTAGTAAGTGAGCTATAATGCATCGTCTGGATGTCTTGCTGCAGCTTATGGAAGAATCTGCTTGAAAACAATATGCTTCATTTATTATTTTTGCTGATGCGTATTTATAATTCATTGCGCTGTGTGTGCTTTCATTACTAGTATTCTTTTTGGTATCTCTGCGTCGGAAAAAGAGTTTTGATCTTCTATTACTAAGCGAATCCACGTCACCCCAAGCATGAATTACTTCTCTTAAGTTTCTCGCGATGCTTAGTGGCGTCCTCTGTTGAATAAAAGCAGAATTTAAAGCTAAAAGTTTTATTCTTATTTATATTTATTTATTTTTAGTTTAATGGAATTTCAAAACTGAAAATCGTTACATGGCTGAGATTTTATAGCTGATTTAAAGATGTTATAGCAAGAGTTCGGTTTCTTTTTAGCACAATTCATGTGTTTTGAGCGATGTTTGTTTAAAGGGAAAAGCGGACTTGCCAGCATAAATATATTTTGAAATGAATAGGAACAGAAAATAATTAATGATTAACGGAAATGGTATAATAATGTTTTGTTAAATTCATTGAAATTTCACGAATGTAATGAAAAGAAAAAAATGTATACTGTGAAATTGAAAAATAAAAACGAGAAATTTTTCCTTTTAAAGTCTGTCAATAAATGTAGCTCACCAATAAAATACTTTAAAATAAAAAAGGTGCCTACTGATGGGACAGTGGTATCTGCGCAGTAACCGTAATGTGCGAGGTGAAATCAAGTTCTAAACTTTGGGCGGCCTGGTTGTCAAGTGGCTAGAGCTCTTGGCCTTTGGTATCACAGGCTCAGGTTCGAATACTGGCAGAATCTTATTATTGGTTCGGAATCCACTTCAAACTTTAGGTCCCGGTCTGTTGTTTGCTCGGTCATGTGCACAAGATGATAGTAGAGCCACAAGCCAAACAAAATCTAAATCTTTGCCGACGTCGTTCAGTTATTGCTTTCAGAGTCCAGGCGACTCGATGGCGATTATGACAATGTATGTAAGGCATCTCACATCAATCGTGTCTTTTTCTTTTTGATTCTCCATACCTCACGCTGAGAACCTCGGGCTACGAAGGCCCTACCGGTAAGAAAGTTGATGGAGGAACCTTTGATGGGTTTTCATATGTATACTACAAACGGTTGAGGAAGATAGTGCATTCCAGGAGAAATTTAGGGGTAACTGCCCCATTGTATCGTATGGTAGAAACCGAAGAAATATACACAGAATTCTTATACCATTAATAATTAATACATTATGATAATAATTTATGTATCATAATAATTTCACAGGATTCATATACTGTAAATAATCCTTGATTTGCACAGGGGCTCTGGAAAATGACTATTTTTGAGCCCAGGGGTCCTATTTTTGTTTGTCTCTCGCCACAGTGCTTGCGACTCGCACCAACATTGAGAAACCAAAGCTTATTTTATTTTATTTAAACTACGTTCTATTTGACCACACAAGTCAAATTATTGAAATAATTATACAGTTTTTTTATCACTACTCTAATTTTCCAATCAAAATATACATCAACTTTTCGTTCTTCAAGTGATCTTTATAAGCAACCCCTCTGCATTTCATTCAGTATTAAATTATTACTTTGCTTTAAATAACACGAATAAAGTAGACAAAAATTAAATATCTTTTACAATGTTTTTTGTATGTTAACTAATAAGTCTGCTATTGTTGATTATTTGTTATGTGTAAACCATCTTGATGGGTCGTTTTTTATAAACTTGTGTTTAGTGATGAAGAATATACTTAAAGAAAATTGCCATATCAGTCCTGCCATGCCGACCGTCAGCTGATATGCTTGGCCTCTTCTGTATCTACATCGGTAGTGGCTACTCATTTTTCAAAAAAAAAAAAAAAAAAAAGAAAAAGTTTTGGGCACACACCTCTGGTGAGAATCGAACCTTTGGTATAAGAAATCTATTCAAATAAATATTCTATTAAAATGATATTTTCGAATATTTATTTTTATTAGTCACAGGAAAACAAATTTCGATGAAACATTTTTCTCTGAGATTAAAATAGCTATTTATTATAATTTTTGTTGATGAAATGACTATAACATTGAAAATATGAAATTGACTCACATTCCTAAGATATTTGTAATCTAACGTTTTCAATAAAAAAAGGTGTTAACAAACACTTGCACCTATTCCTTTTATATTATAGGGTTGCTGGGATTTTTGCTTATGCATTTCTCAAAATTATCATTGAACATTGTTCAAGAGTAGTTTGCCAACGTTCACAGTGGATTATTTTTCCTTGTATCTTACACATTTTTCACAATTTCCTGGTGAATACGTTCACCGTGCTCATTGCAAACTTGGCCAAAGTTTTCAGGAAACAACTCCAAATGACACTGCAAAATGCATTTTTTGAAATATAGAGCAAGCAAGTTTCTTTTATGTAGACAAAATCTCCCTCACTATTTTGTTTAGTTTTTTAATTTCACATTTCCTAAGAAATTCATTGACATCAGGCAAAAGCATTCCAAGCTTCTTTTCATCTCGTTGGAAATATGCTATGAAAATTTGCACCCCTAAAAGAGCTTACGAATTTGCAGACCAATGAAAATCCCCTGTTTCAATTTAGCATCGTTGATTACAGGAAATTCAATATTTAAGTAAATGAAGGCTGATTCACTGTTATCCATGATTTTTACAAATTTCAGATTAAGTCATGTGTGATACGCAAGAGTGGCAGGAATATATTTTTGCCTCTACTAATGGTGAATTTTGCATATTATTCTTTTCTAGTTTTCTAGCATTTCTTTAGTTCTTTCTTTGTTTTTCTAGTACACCATTGTTTTTATATAGTGCAAAGTTTTGGCTCTACTGTCACACTCAAATAAAAAGCACCTATAATTTGTATATTCTAATAGAAGACTCATTAGAAGAGCTTCCACTATCAAAATCACAACAAATATGGCAGCTGTACCTGTTGTGATGATGACAGTTCAACAAATGTTTCAAATTATAGTAAGAGTATTTCATAGAGAGTAAGTGTCCGACTGGAATGGATGGAAGTTACTTTTTGTGCAATGTCTTCAGACTTGTTTTTGGATGAATCGATGAATATCAACTATTCCAAAGAGTTATACTCTAAGCAATTGCCAAAAAAAAAAAATCAAAAACAGTAAAAAAAAAAAAGATTTTTCTGCATAAAATCAGTCAGAAATTGATCATGACGATTGCTAAATGATGTCATTTTATCATCTTCCTGAAGTAAATTGTATTCCCAAGTGCCGATGCATATAACTCTTCTATAGTCTTGGACTGCCCAGATATCCTAACAAGGTTATTCGGTTTTTATTGGGAGACAAGGATGTGGGATGTAGGTATATAATCATCCAACGCTATATGTAAAAGACTGAAGAGTATGATATAAAAGTGATCCTTACCTTTTTCTGCATCAATTAAAATTGATTGATATATAATGAAAATATATATTGATTGATATATAATGAAAATTGATTAAAAAATTGATTGTAAAAGGGAAATCTTCAATCATAAAAAGAATTGGCTCATTGGTCTATAACCCGTCGAATATTCACTTTCGAATTTCCTTTGCCATTCTTCCACCATGCAGAAGAAGCATTCATTTACGTGATTACTTTGCTTCCTACCAATCGTAGTGGAAAGTCCAAACTGTATTTTCATTCGCTTTTTGCCTCTCAGCCATATGGAAAGCTACCTTGAACAAAAATTTCAGCATATATTTGTCCTAGGATATTTTATGTATCTGAAATAAAGGGGGGACATGGTTTTATATGATGGAGTGATGAAAGTACATTTTTGGCTTCAACTATTACTTCTCTCATATATAGCAAAAATACAGCAGAATTAACTCACATAAACAGCATCACAAATATAAAAAAATATAATGTGTTTATACCAAAACGCAAATTCGCATGCAATCATTTCTTTTCTAATACAAAAAAAAAAAAAAAAAAAAAAAGCGTATAACTAACAACTATCACAGTTTATTTTTAGAGTCAAGGCAGGAAAGAGCGCCTACGGCCACACTGGCATCGTCTCAAGCAAACTAATTAGCACCAAAAAGACTTCATGAATAGTAACTATGAAGCTTTTTAAAAATTAAATGTCTTCTGAGCCACGTTTCTAAATTTTATTTTTCATTTATTTCACGTATATATATTATGCATTAATATTTAAAAATTATATAATTTGTTGGCTATATTATATAAGTTTACATGTTCTCATACTTCATTTTCTCAAATATATTTTAAGAAAATTAGTTAAGGGAACTGATTATCTCCATATTTCTTACAAGTGCCAAATAGCACTTTTACTATCATTTTTGCATTTAGTGCCCCCAAATTAGTAAAAATGATTATTATAATGTGAAAGAACATTTGTGCGGTGTATTATTATTTAAACAGACAACAATGAATGATAATCTTAAGAGATAAAAAATGAATATTTTCAAAAAATCTGCTTTCATATAAAATCAATAAGGACAAAGTTTTTGTCCCTTTTTTTTCAAAAAAATAAAAATTTTTAATGTAAAAATCATTCTTCAAGGAATTCGTAATAAAAAAGGAAATCTTAATTAGAAAATGCCAGACAAATTTCTTTTCCATTCATTTTCTATTATTCGATGTTTTCTTAAAAGTTAACTGACCTTTTTACTATAGGAAATATTCAGTTTCTTGATATAAAGAATAACTCATCTCAGATTAATTTTTCAAGTTATAAGAATGTTTCATTTTATAACTTATTAGAATATCTTGAATCATGTTTTTTTTTTTTAATTTGTTAATATATAAGAAAAATATTTATTACTAACTTCAATATTTGAGTGCAAGAAATGTACGAATTTAAAAAATAATTCAAAATGAAAAAATCAATAAATTCTAATATCCAAAGAAATTTTTTTTTTTATATAAAGCGTAATATTCCTTTTTTTTGAAATAAAAAAGCAACTTTTATTTACTCAGTCATAAATTCATTAATATATTAAAATTCTTAGAAAAATATCCATTCTTTTTTTTTTATAACTATAAATGAAAATAATTAGAGCCACTCAAAAATTAATTAAAAATGTAATTAAATAAAAATACCGATATCGTCGTAAAACAACAACTTTAACAAAAACTGTCATAAAAAGTAAAGCATTAAAATAGCTGAAATGATTTTTGAATATTTAAAACTTGGAAATAAAAGATAATTATATCGAAAAGTGCGTTTAGGTTGCCAGTAAATTTTTAAACAGCCTTTAGTTTAAGATTTTTTACACCAATGAAATTTAAATATATGTGTGAGAAAGTGGAATGATTATTATTTTAAATGTCCATTCTTTCGTTCTATATGTTTGTAAATTTAAAAGAAAAAATTCGTCATGATAAATATTATTTGATTTATTTTACAAAATGTATCCCAAATTACATTTTTAATTCAAATAGGTGTAAAATCCGACATTAGTAACATGGTTTGGTTTTTGCCGCTCTACTGTCATCTTGTGCACACGAGGGATAAGAAGACCGGGACCTACAGTTTAGAGGATTCCGAATCACTCACAAAACATCCTTGCCATCGCCAGGATTCGGAACCAGGGCCTGTGGTGTCAAAAGGCCAGAACGCTGGCTATTGCAGTGGCCCATCAGGCTGCCATTAGTAAACATGGGCAGCATGCTTCATGAGCAGTTAGCATGCTAGGTAAGCATGCTTAGGTATGTTTCTGATGGTGGCGTTCATTGCAGTCGTTTCATTCGAAACGAAATGGGACTAAGTGATAACGTGTGTAAGCGTTTCACACTGACATTCATGTTTTTATGGGACTTTTTCCCAGAGCTTTCTGCCATGCGGAATGCAAATTCAGTGCAGTTACACTTAAAGTTATCTTGAAAACCATGTAAATGTAAAAAAAAAAAAAAATAGCAAAGAAACTGACTGAAGATAATTAAATTTACACCACAATCACAATAAGCCAAGATGTATTAAGAAGTTGCAGAATATTTATGTTTAAAAATTTTTTCTTTTATTATTCAACATTTAATTCATGCTTTAATTCAAATTCAAAAAAGCTTTAGATTCCTTTTGTATTTGCTTTTCATTTCTTTTTAAAGTCTGTTGACTTTGTAAAAATTCGGTTCTTTAGGTTAATATTTTATACTTGAAATATTTTATAAATATGAATTAAATGCATTTAAATTTAACTATATTTAAAATCTATAATGATGTTTTGTGTATAACCTGAATACTTTATATGTATCTTCTGCATCACGTATTAAAATTCTAGTTATAATATCCTATATGCAAAGTTTTAACTATAGCTTATAATAGTTAAAATTCATCATCAGATGCGTGATGGATTATGTCACCTTAATCTTTCCTTCGCTAAAAAGAACTCGAGGATACTTTTCCTGCCGCGATTATAATTAGTGGCCATTCAAACATAAATCATCTTTGCTGAAAGAAGACTTGACGCTTTGCATTCCGCGCTAGTGAATGCCAAAGGGACTTCTACTTGAGGTCAGTAGACATAATTGAGTGAGTATACAATATTCGAGCTTTGTAAAAATTTCACGATGAGCTGTTTAATGGTGTTTATATAATCGTATAAAAAAATTGTGACAAAAGAATTAAATACCGCGTGCCGTTTTCATTGAAATTTTGTTTTTGTTTGGAAAATAGTTTTCTGCATGCTTGTAATTACAGCAACCAGTTTAATGTTTTTATTATTTCTTAAACAGTAAATATTTTGAATTAGTAAGCTAAACTGTTTAATAGTGTTAATAACTTCAAAGTTCAGAGCTCGAAAGTTCATTAACCGAAGTACGGTTGGTTACAATTACGAGAGAAGTGTTCACGTGACAAACAAATCAAAAAGTTCTAGATCGACATCCTTTTCGGCAGTTCACCAGGTAATCTGATTATTGATGCTAGACGCTGACAAAACTTTTTCGGAGCCTTGATAGTTTTCCTATTTTCTGAAAACGGTTATTACATCACTGCCTGCTTACATGAACAAGGGCATATTCCTTCCTTCAAAATTAACACCATGGCTATTGTATTTTCATTGATGTATGCCACCCTACGATAAGCGATGACGCGGCGAATGATAGAAAGACATTGCCTTCCCTGGAAGCTTTTGTGGAAACTTTGCTTCCTGGAAACTTCATCCACATATGTATATAATAAGCAGTCGTCCTGTCCTAGGACATCCGGTACATTACGACAGCAATCCCGAACTGTACAATCTTAACGAGTAAATAAAACAAACACATGGGCAAAAACCCTTATAAACCAACGGCGAAAAACGACATAAAATCAATGACGAGACTCTTAAGAAAGACTTTCCTGAAAAGAACACAAATAAATACTTCAGACTCTGAAGACAACCAAGGATGAGTAAATAAATGCACAAGAGAAGCAGAAAAAGCATGGAGCTGACTGAAAAAGAACAACAATTGCAAACCGCCAACTTCTTTATTTTTTGTGTTAGTAGTAAATATTAACAATGTTATGGCGAGGGCTAGGGTTATTATTAGTAACAAGTAAATATATATATAAGATATATAAATACAAAACCAATAATATAAACAGGAAAATATTGAAACAAGCTCGACCACACATAAATATAGTATCAATATTATAATAAACTCATGAGATTTTACAAACCACATAATAACATATCTCGAACAGTTCTCCAACAGGAGAGGAATGGTAAATATTGCTTTTTGGAATGACATGCGAGACACTTAAATGCTCTCTCAGAATTACAATAGAGAATTACAATCAGAAGCAGAATACATTACAGAATTTCTCGATGTTTAAAACAGTGACTGCAATGATTAAATTCAAAATGAGTCTAGCCCCACACTCTACCAATAGATCATAAGTTAAGTTAATGGTATGATTATGTACAAGATTTTGCAATAAACAAACATTTTATTGCATGAAACGAAAGAAATGTTGCATCGATCTAAACTTTCTCCATCTGTAGTATATTTCATTCATAAAACATTTCTTAAATGTTCGTAACATCTTTCTTTTGACAACCACGGAAAGGTTAAATTACTTTTCGGCATTACTAAATTATTCCATGTTACACGAAAGCTGTTTTGACATACTTTTTCACCGAAAAGTAATTCCAGACTTTCTTACCATGAATTCGTAATCACCCACTAAATGCAATGACGGAAATATATATGACTTTCAGTTATTATATTTCTGAGCAGTAAATCAATATAGAAATGGAAGCATTACTTGTTATTCTTGTAAAACAACTTACGTATTTCTTGGCATAGTTGTTTTATTACTAGTATTTGTAACAGGAAATGCATTATATGCCTTGAGACACTAGATGTAAGTGGAATGTTTTAGAAATTGTTCGACTTTTTGCTTTTCTTGAGAATTAAGCGATGTATATAAATTATTACTCAGTGCCGTGAACCTTAGGGCGGGTCGGTATATTTTCCCAAGACATGCCGTATTTTATTGCTCTGTATAATAAATACTAAAATCGTTCATGCATTATTTAAGGATATTTAAAATTGCATTTATTAAAAATGATTAAGTGTGATATAAATAATTGATATAAATTTTATTTATATTAAAAACTCATTTGAGATTGATGACTCTTTTCAAGTTTTAAAGGAAAAAAATAAAAAAGAAAAGGAATGAAATATTTAACGTTAGTTAAATATATGTCGAGTTAGTTACCACGATAAGAAAAGCTATAAAATTATATAAAAGATTTTTTGAGGGCAAAATAATAAAAGTACTGATATGGGAAAATTAGATTTTCAAAGGATTTTTCAATTAAAAAAATGTGGGGAACAAGTCCAAGAACCCATATGGTCTCATGGAAGGAGGAAAGACACTGGAGGGGGGCAGCTTGTTGTGATGGAACATCCTAGTAGACTTGGCTCCGTGACGTTGAAGAAGGAGTGTAGAAGCTTTTCCGGACTTAGGGGAAAAGTACCTGTACGAATTTGGCACGTATGGGGAAAACTTGGTATCACCTGGAAAACTCCCCACCAGGTAGACCGACTAAAGAGGCAAGATGAACATCACAAACGCCATCGAGTCTCGTTTGAAACAGTGTCTACAACAAAGGGTCAGCGGATGGAACCTCCGCCCAATGCTCACCAGCGGCCCACGTTTCCACTGAGCCACGAGTCGGACAAAAATTCTTTCATTGAATCAATGTACGTTCAGTCTTTAAAAGTAAAATAAAATTTTTGGGAAATACGAATTCTTTGGAAATTCTTGTGAAAATTGCGCCACCATGAATAGTTTTAATGGGAAGCCAAATCTGAAAATTCAGTAGCATGAATCAATTGATGAATGGTGATATATTTTATCTGAAACCGAACAGTTTATGGTTAATGGATAATGCACCGGAATGGAATAATTTAATATGGTTAAAAATAATTAACGTCGAGTGCATTGACCATTCAAGAAACCTGATGAGACAAATTCATTACTAGAAAGTAAATAAATGGAAGATAAATATATGAAACGTATTAGCTCAGATTTGAGTAGATTATGAGCTGAGGCGAAACCATTTAATCTGGATAAATTTATATAATCTGCTATTTTGCCGAGTGCATTCAACATCCTGGAAACCTAATGAGACAAACTAAGTAAGACTAAGAAATTGACGAATAATCGATAAATTGTATTTGAAACCGAACAGCTCAAGGTTGATGGGATTATAAAGCCGAAACGAAATCATTTCATTCGGATAAAATAACAGACTCTACGATTTCGCCAAAGTGCATTCACTATTATGGAAACTCTGACAAGATATATTAAGAAGCCCAAAGCAATTGAGGAACGATTGGTAATTTTAAAATTGAAATGATCATGGTTGATAAGATTATAGCCCGAAACGAAATCATTTAATTTGAAATATAAGTAATAGCACTCTGAGAGTTTGCCAATTGTAGACAGAAGAGAAACAGATCTGTAACTGCCCAGATATGGGAATGTTTACCAAGTATCAGCATAGATATTACGATAGCTGTTTTAGAACAGTTTAGTTTAAGAGCTTAATTAATCAAGAATTTCACGTGGTGGTTGCAATAGGATAAAGTCAAGTGTGATCATTTTATTAGCGATATTGTCCGAAGCAGAAGGTTTTAAATAACTATTTTATGGATTAAAACAGCAATTTCAATTGGTTTGGTGAGGAAAATTGGCTTATCATATAAAATTTAAATAAAAATTTGTAAAGGTGTCTTGGGAAGTTTACCAGTTTCTGACTGGGAAAAGATATTTTAATTGAAAACGTTATTAAACTTCAGTTTCTGTCATTTCAGCCTAATTCTGACAGTAGAGGAAAATTATGGAAAACTATTTATTATGGATATTTCTGTTGAATTGATCAAAACAAGCTTTTTTTTTTTAGCCTGGGTAGTTTTAGAAAATTGTCATTATTTTTTTTTTAGCATGATTTCGAATTTTCAAGTGAATTTCAATGTTGATATGAATCAACAAATGACAAGAATTTCAATCAAACCATTCCAATTATTATGAATTTCATTATTTATGAATTTAATCATAACATTCTATTAGATAATGGATGTATAGAGATTTTTCAGCAATACAAATAAATTTGCCCATATCAAGAAACAATGAGAGTAATGAAAAGAGAAATTATATTTCAGATAAGTGATCTTATTTAAGAACGCAAATTTTTCAATTTAACTTCCAGTGATTGCGAATTGCTTCCTATTTTTCTGAGTAAATAATAATAAAAGACTGAGATGTTTTAAAGAAAGTGTAAAAAGCATAATTAGTTTAAATCCGCATTTACTTTTAGTTGTTAATGATACCTAAAAATCCACCTTTTATTTTTGCATTTAATCAGAAGTATCCAAATATTATATCTAAAAGAGACTTCATCCATACATAATCAATAAAATATATACAATTTACGAACACAAATATAATGCAACCCTATCTTTGAAAACGCAAAATTTTGCAATAGTTATTGAGAGACATAAAAAAGAAAAAAAATATATAAATTCATGTTTACTAAAATTGCAACACCATGAAGGACTTACGCGACTGAGCTGAAATTTTCAGGAAATGCAAATTAGCGCATGATATGCAAATGAGTAGAATTTCAAATCCGTAGCGCATGCGTATACTGAGCAAACGGTACCTCTGAACGGCGGATGGATCCGAATAAATAGACGGCTGTAGCCAACGTGTATGGATTCGGTGGTTATATGCTGGTGGTAAACGTTAGCTCAAATAATAAAATATATATGAAAAACTTCGAAAAGAAAAGCGAGATTTGAGCAAATAATAAAGAGTTTGAACAGGGGAGAATCATCGGCCTTCTGGGAAGCTGGATTGTCTTATCGTGCAGTAGCCGCTCGTGTAGCGTAACAGCAGCACATCCATGCGTAATCAATAAAATGGACGGACGAGTGTCGGACAAAATAAATCCGGGAGTGGAAAACGAAATGTGACGTCATCTTACGAGAAACGATTATAAACACCTGGTCCGCATGGAGCTGACAGACCGAGAGCTTCCTCTAGACAACTGTATAGCACAGTGGTCAATAGCTAAAATTATTCATTGTGTGCTTCATCAATTCGTAGACGTCTGCTGCAGCGTGGACTGCGCGCAAGGACTCCTTTATACAGGATTTCTCTCATGGAAGGATCGCCGCCTGCGGCAGAGGTGGCCGCTCAGCATAGAGACTGGCGTGCTGATTGGCAGCACGTCGTGTTTTTTGACGAATCCGTTTAATTTGTGGTACCATGATGGCCGCATTCGTGCCAGACGCTATCGGTAAAAAAACCTTCCGGAGTGCATTATTGAACCCACAGTGGACGAACACCCGAGGTAAGATGCTGCCATTTCATAATAGATCGGGTCTCAATTTTTAAACAGTGTGTACAACAATGCTCCAGTTCAGTCCTGAAGTTCTCAGCCCCAAGCTGCTCCGTTACCACAAACCACGCCAGGCGCTGTATTTCAATAGGACAATGCCCGCCCTCATATAGCTAGGACTGTTCAATCCTTCTTTTTAAACAAAAAAGCATTACAGCTTCTTCCTTGGCCTGCGTATTCTCCGGATATGTCACCAATAAAATGTATTTAATTTCGTTGGTCGGCGTCTCGCTCGTGATCCTCGTCCGTTGCCGCTGCAGACGAACTTTGGGTGCGCATACAAACAAATTTGGAATGCTCTTCCTCAGGCAGACATTCACAATTTGTTTGAACTCCATGCCACGTCGTGAGCAAAAAAAGATGCTATATGTGGTGGCTACACAAAATACTGATTCCGATCTCTTGTTATTGTTTGATTTTGAACATTTAATCATTTATTTATTTACCACTACCACTCAACTGGTTAGTACATTTCATTCAATTATGACGATTCCTTCATGGTGTTGCAATTTTCACAAACATGAGTATATAATTGTTTTGATTTCAATAAAGAGAAAATTTGAAGACAATGTATCAAGCAAAAAGTCTAAATTCCGGGGTTGAATTATTCAAAGGCATTCAAAATTATTCAGAGAAACAATCTCTTTTAGGGTAGAAGGTACCGACGACGGACACCCTATGAGTAATCTATTCATGGAAGGAGGGCAACTTCTGTTGTGGTGGAACACCCGTAGGTCGAAGATTAACTTGGCTACGAGTAGCTGAATTAGGAGAGCACTGCCTTCTGGGAGGAGTTTTAGGGGAAACTATCCCGCCTTTGGCATCGTAAAAAAATCCCAGAGCACTCCCAACAGGTAGTCCGACTAACGAGGTAAGATGCTGAACATTTCAAAAGCCATCGGGTCTTGTCGTTTTGAAACAGTGCCGTACAACAATGCTCCAGTTCAGTCCTAATGCTCACCAGCGGCTCACGCTACCACTATGGTTACGAGTCGTGCGACAATTTGAGCAATAAATAAATAAATAAAAAAAGAAAAACACAAATAGGGACCACAGCACCTAGGATAATCAGTTATTAAAAAGAGCATTAATATCTTACTTCGCAATAAATCAGAAAATCTCAAATAAATTGTATATATATATATTTAAACTGTGTTTAAACTGGCTAAAACCTTATATATATAACTTTAAACTTGTGTTTAAACTGTGCTAAAACAATATATATATAGGTTTTAAACTGTGTTAAAATTAATCTATATATATATTTATGTGATCTGTGTTTAAACTGGCTAAAAATATATATATATAAGTTTAAACTGTGTTTAAATATATATATATATATTTACGTGATCTGTATTTAAACTGGCAGCAAAAAAACTTGCGGTCTGAGCAACTAACCGAGATTAATATTTAAGTTCTATTTAATAATATTGGTTTGTACTGACCATCCCTAGAGGATATAGATCTAGTAAATTATTTTTCAATCGAAAGAGGCTTTGACTTAAAAAAAATTAGTTAAAATTAAATGTAATTTCAATACGAATTTCATTTTGTATTAGCAGAAAAAAACGTGTCAATAAATGTTAAAAACCTCTTAATTAGAAACTTGGCAGATGTCTTTTTAATCACTTAAAATATTTCTTCTTTACTTTAGTTTTTCATTCCTTACTTTATTGTACAACTTTTTCCAATTAGTTTCTAATTTCTTTTAATTTTCTTTGTCTAGAAACACAGTCGATTATTTTTTTTTACAATTCAAGAAACAATACCAAAGAATTGGCGAAAATAGTAGGGTGCGTGTTATTGGTTTTACTTTTTATGCTATACCTGTTAACATGGAACACGAAACGGACCGGCCACGTATTCAATTATTTATATCAATAAAGAAAGTTTTCGATGTTATAAATGTTAGATGCCGTTTTTCTTCCGATGCAGAAAGTAATTACGGGCATTATAAATAATAAACTATATCTATTCTCTAAAATGCTGCATGAAACAAAACAGGTCATTGATCGTAAAAAAGACTCTGTCAAATAATAAGTTTCGAATTGATGATATCGATCAAAGGAATGCAAAATATCGATACTGTAATTCGCTTCTTTAGTAGAGAATGAACTTTTTGTGTTGCTGTCTTTCAGTTTTGTTAACTGAAAAGAATTTACTGAATGGCAACAAGTATACATTTTTGAATAATCCAGTGTGTATCTCTCAGATGCTACTCTTTTCTGCCGTTTTTGAAATTGCTATGCTGAAGTGTGATTATAGGATACTAGTCTCTCTCGATCCAATCTGAGTAACGTTAAATATGCTACATGTCTTTCATTTTAAAAGTGAATGAATTCAGTTAACTCAGCGCCTATCATTCGAAAACTACAAAGATATATTGAATTCACATAGCTTATAAACAAATACAGTTTTAAATATACTTTTTGATAAAAATATTGAGTTTTATTTAACACGTTTGTAGTGGTTCGGAATCCATTTTACACCGTAGGACAAGATCTAACTGTAGAGCTTTGAATGCACGACTGAGAACTCTAGCCTGTGAAAAAGAATCATCTCCTCCGAAATCTGCCAGTAGACAAACGACCCTGACCCACCATGGACTGCCAAGGAGTTAATTAGTTAATCAATTAATGTATTTTTGAAAATATACAATTAAAATGAAACGATATCCAGCTCAAAATAAAGGAAAAGACAATGGATATTGAGTAAAATCATTAGTATAGAATACTTGGGAAGGTGAACAGACAAATATAGGCAGTTTTTGTTTGCCTTCTAAATGTATTATTAATTCCACACATTTCTAGTGGATGGTGGCATATTGAAGTGAAGTCCACCACTGTGAAGATGACATCTAGATTATGAGTTTGTGAGCCCCAAACTGAATGTACAAGTGACATTTTTCCCCAACATTGTTAACGTTATATAAGAAAAATATCTTACAAATTATTAATTAAAATATTTTTCTGGGTGAACACACATATATATTCATTTTTTGATTGCCCCCTAAATTGCATTATTTAATTTCATATATTTCTAGGCAACAATGACATATTGAAGTGAGGAAGTGATGAACCTATGAAGATGGCATCTGGAGTTTATGAGCCATAAACTGAAATTTCACGTGACATTTTTTTCCCAGACATGTTAACATTATATAAAAAAATAAAAATAAAAAATCGCTGAATGCTAACTTAATTTAGATTATAATTTTGAAAACATCTACGAACTATAATTTGATTTAAGATAACTTCTTTAAATCTGAATCACTTATTTTTGTTCATCAAAATGAGTTATAATCACGGAAAATAAATTTATTTAGAAACATCTCTAGAAAATAAATGAAATTACATTGCAACACGCATTCTCCAAGTAGAAAATAAAGCTTTTTTTTAAAGCAAGGATTCGAATATTAATGAAATGTTTTTGCCACATATAATTAGATAATTTTGTTTTATTTGATGGTTTGAGGTAAAAAACCTGTTTCAGCTTAATCAAGTGTGTGTTTTTTCCTTCAAACACGAGACAACAACGTAAGAAATAATACAGAAATTCCTTACATTCACAAATCTTTTTTCTGATATAAATAGTTATGCTATCATCACAGAATTGATTTTACCATTTTATAAAAAGACATATTTATAAAATATTTAAAGCAAGTCAATTTTGCTTTTTTTTCTATTAGCTGATTGAAACGATTTTTAAACGATTTAAGCTATTCAAACAATTTATTATTTTTGCATCCAAATTTTAAAATTTACATGAAATACAAAAACAAATAAATAGAAAATGACTGTAATGATTTTAATAAATATATTAATGGGACATAGACGTAAAATTAAACAAGGAAAATAATTATTTTCAGGAATACTTAATAAATAAAATAAAGTAAAAAATTAAAATAAGATAGCTCTAATATGAACCGATCTCCAAAGCATAAAAAATAATTTTTTATTTTCAAACAAGTCCAGGTTAGATTTTACACGAACAGTTTTATGGGCAATATCTTGCAGAAATGCAATAAGGAGTTACTACCTCGCAGTTGCTTATCTTCCAGGAAAAAGCCCGGAAAATTCCCTTTTCCTTCAAAAGACTGTATGAGACTTTCACATACAAAGACCAATCTCAACCAAGTGTAATGTAATCGATGATTTCTGGGTGGCTGCTTGGGTGATCCTGATTTTCTTAGTGTATAATAGAAATATAATTGTATGGAAAAGGAAAAAAACATTTTAAAAACGGATACAGGGGATACATTTTTAGAGGTGTTAGTGAGATATACGCTTTCTGTTTTTGTTTAAAGAAATTAATATTTTATGTGGATTTTTCATTTTCTTTTGATATCATGTAATTTACACTTTTAATTAATTTTAATTTGAACTATTTTTTGTATTAAAAAAGCCTTTCTTCCCTATTAGACCTCTGGTCTTTGATACCACAGGTTTCAGCTTCGAATCCTGCAATGGCATGGATGTTTCTTAGTTGTACGAATCCACGTTAAATTGTAGGTCAGTTGGCCAGTTGTAGGCTGTACTGTAGATATTAATTAACCTAAACTGTACACAAAATGAGAGTAGAGGGACAGACAAACCAAAACAAACCCGTATTTGGCCTCTGCTATCCGTCCGGCACGGCTCTAGCAATTGTTTTTCCACCATCGCCATGGAATTATATAAAAACTTCTAGTAAGGCACTTTAAGTTTTTTACTCAAATGTGCCTCCATGGAATGGCTGCTAGACCACTAAAAGGAGTTGGGTTTAACAAACAAAATCATCCGATTTCTGTCGAAAATGGGCGCAATAAAAATATGTGGGTGAGAATACCCTTCCTTTGGTAGAGGTAGGTGTCAACTCTGCAGGATCCACATCTTAGGATACTAATACAAAATCGTGATTGCGAAATGGGGATGCAGAGAAGCAGTTAATCCTGATTGTATCTTGAATGACATTCAATCTGCTGCCTATCTGCCAATGTAGTGCCAATAGACAGCAGATAGGACTGATATCAAATTATCCAGTATTCATAAGCCACAACAGCAGCACCAATGCATTTTAAAAGTTAATGCGTTTATATTACAAATGAAGTTGTTTATTAAACATCGCTTGTTTGCAAAAATATTTCTTTTTACCTACTAATAATATAACTTTTAAAAATATATTACATAATTTTTCAACTTTATTTATTAACATTTCAATGAAATACTTCTTAAATATCAGAATTCGCCGTTTTGTACAATGTCATAGTATTAGACTTAATATCTGCGACAAACATTTCGTATCCTTATATATAAGTTGTCTTTGTGAGAAATAATATATATGTATAGAGACAGAGAATTTTAATTAGAACAATTGTTTTGCTATTAAAAAAAGCCTTTCTTCTCTATTATGCTCTGGTACCACAGGCTTCAGCTTCGAATCCTGTCGGTGGCATATATATATATAAAGTATTTATGTATAAATAAAATAAAGATTATAACGTTATTATAATCTTTTTTTTTTACTTATACATGAATACTTTCGCTTATGTATAACATTAATTATATAGTTGCATAACTTCTAATAAGCAGTGGAAGCTTTTATTTGTTTTGAAAATTTTAAACTATTCTTATTTAATTAAATATACAACAAAATTATTTAAAAAAAGAAACTACTATTGACTAGTTTCATAGATGCGATTTTCTTGAATAAATAAATACAAAGAACAATGATTCTATAGGCCATGGCCAAAATAGTTAAAAGCATCATATGTATAAATTTTTTAATTTTACGTTTTAAATTGCAATGTGCAAGATACATTTAATATCCTTATTTAAAGACACACACACAAAATCAGCTCTCTTAACATATTATTGAAAAACAAAATACATTACTTGCTTAGAAATTTGCATAATACAAACATGAACAGACTCCATAAAAGCTACTAAACTGTTAAAATTTATTTTTATACTTCAAAAGGAAGATAATTAATAACAATAATGTCGCTGAAGTATAGGTTTAGTTAATGGGTTTTCGAAAAAGGCAGTTACAAGATTTTTAATAAATATATATAATTTCTGACTTTTTATAATGGATTCTGTCTAAGAAATTTTCACTACTTCTATTGTTCATAAGAAAGAGTCTTAATGAAGTAATTTTAAAGTCTTTTAAACTTTTAAGATAACTGTTATTAATGTGTTAATGTTGCTAATGTGTTTATAGTAATTCGATAATTCTTGACAATTAGTCGTAATGAAGTTATTTCAGTTGGGAATTTTAAGTAATCTAGATTAATATTATCAGGTATGACATACAATTAAAAAAAGTGGTTTCGATTAAACTGAAAATTGTATTTAGATGAAATATGCAATAATGTAAGAATATTAGTTTGGAATTGAGATATAAGAGGATTAGAAATAAATAGACTTTGACGTAAGTCAGAAGCTGAAATAAAAAATGGTAAACGTTCAAAAAACTACAAGAAAAGGCCGAACAAAATTAAATTTTATTGTAAATTTGCTATAATGTGATAAATGAGTTTTGCATCTTTATTTAAGTTTCTCAAACTTGTGTTGAAAATAACAAATTTTGCTGCCATAAAATTATTTGACAAAATCTTTACAGCTTTAATAAAAAAAAAAATTTCGAAAAAGAAAGAATGTCTAAAAATTAATTTTGAAACTTTAAAATGCAATGAAAAAAAAAGATATAAAGTATTCATTTTATTGACAATGTCGCAATGTTTTGTTTTTTATAGTAACTGTTAGAAAGTAGTAAAAAGAAGGCTCATAAAAATTAAAATCTTTATTTCAGAATTTTTTACTACATTGTTGAGTAAGTACAAAGTAGAAAAAGAAGACTCATAAAAAGTAAAATCTAAAATATTTCAGAAAATTACTTTTTACTAAATTGTTGAGTGTACAAAGTGTAAAATGAAGTTTTGTAATTAAAATTAAAATATTTCAGTTAAAAATTTTGAGTAAGTACAAAGAGTTTAAATTACTACATTTTACTACATTGTTGATTTTACAAAGTGTAAAAAGTCAAAAAATGCCAAAATTAACATTTTACTACATTGTTGAATTGAAGCTAAAATATTTCAGAAAATTACACATTTTACTACATTTCTTGAGTAAGTACAAAGTAGTAAAAAGAAGACTCATAAAAATTAAAATCTAAAATATTTCAGAAAATTACTACATTTTTACTACATTGTTGAGTAAGTACAAAGTAGTAAAAGAAGACTCATAAAAATTAAAATCTAAAATATTTCAGAAAATTACTACATTTTACTACATTGTTGAGTAAGTACAAAGTAGTAAAATGAAGACTCATAAAAATTAAAATCTAAAATATTTCAGAAAATTACTACATTTTACTACATTGTTGAGTAAGTACAAAGTACTCATAAAAATTAAAATCTAAAATATTTCAGAAAAAATACTTTTTACTACATTGTTGAGTAAGTTGCCAACATTATTGTTTGTAGCATAAGGAATGCCGAGAAGGTGGCAAAAATATGTAGAAAAGTATGTATTTTCATAGTGACAGTATAAAATTGATCTTCCATCGTAGAAATGCTAAAAAAAGTTAAATCTGAAACTCATCAAATATTAAAATTAATGGTAGAATGAAATTGCAGTGAGTAGAAAATTCAGAAATAGTGTGACTTGTTTGACAGAAAACAAAACATCGAGTTATGACGTTGGAATGCATTAATGCTGTTGAATCTTTAAACAAAGAAAATCTCTAAGTAACTGTGGATCCGATTGGATGAAGAACTTGCGCCTGATTGGTGGTCCAATAAAATAGTTTTTCCTTCAGAACAATTGAACCGCTGTTTGGCGCAGTACGGCTAAATCTGGCCCTTGTGCCATAAAACTACAACCAACGAAACAACCAATCCAGAATAATTGAGTCCCTTTGTAAGGCTTGCAGAATTTGTATTCAGTGTGAAGGAGATTATTAGAAAAAAAATGCCCATGCGTTTTCGTATTTGCTAAATAAATAATTTCTAAAAACTATTTACAAGGCTTTCATTTGACTGAACAAATGTTAATGGTGTAATCAAATATTTCTTTAATGCTGGCAAGTAGGAGGTTGCCAAGTTCAAAATAATTTATTTGGCACTGAGTTCTTTTATAAAATGCTGCCAGAGCATGTGAAGTGGTATGTTGCATTTTGGGTAGGATGTTGTGGCATAAATAAGTTAACGCACATATTGGATCTGGTAAGTTTGATGTTTAAATGTCACGAACGAAGATAAGTTTTTTTTTGAGTAATAGCAAAACTAAAAAGTTTGAATCGGAACAATGTATTACCTATGATCTTTACAGGGCCATAACTGTTAATTAAACAAGTAACTGTTTTGTTATGCAACAGTTGATAACCTCCAACAAATGTTATTTAAATTAGTATTTGTTTAATAACACAAAGTTACATTTTAAAGACATTCAAAGAAAATGATAGTCTGCGTATTGCAAAAGGGCCAAGGAAAGTTTATTAAAGATTTGATGGAAAATTTTAGATCAGACTATGACTCGTTTCTGTTAGTTCAGCTTAGTATTTGTTTTACACTTATTTTAAGATGTGTGTTGTTGTTTCTTATCCCACTTGGTAGATAGCAACATCAAGACCTAGTCCAAGAACCCACGTGGTCTCATGGTATCGTGGAAGGAGGGGGCAGCTTTTGTTGTGATGGAGCACCCATAGGTAGAAACCTGACTTGGTTCCCTGACACGGACTTCTTACAGGGTAAAGCTGTTAGCCTTACTGCCAACTCTCTACAGTCATTTTTGACCAGGTCGTACGGTCGAATCTCTACAAACATCTATGGCACCGCCGGGATTACGAAGTGTAAAAATATTCTGACAAAGTTTTAAAGACTACCTTTCGTATATTTTTGTAAAACAAAAATACGATTCTTTATAATAAAAAAAAAAAATTGTATTGCATCGTCAGAAATGTATAATTTCTTGCGTTATTTATCAACATCAAATTAATATGACTTTTCAATATATTTCTTATTCTCATCTTCTAACATAAAGAACCAACCGACACGACCCATGTTCAATTTCCGAACAATCATTAATCTATATGGATGTTAAAATATGTTCAATTAATAACCTCCATCACCCACGCTGGTTACTCGGGCAGAAGACCTATTTTGCAAAAGGGACTGACAAGTAATTCATTGTCTGTACTAAAGAAAATGAAAACTTTTTTAAAACTACGCACTGGTTACAGGCTAACTATTGCGACGTCTGCAACTGGCTGCCTTGCTTTCAGTGGATCTTTCCCAAATTGATGGATAGACAGCGGACTTGGGTAGTTAAGAAATAGTTTCCGAAATAGAATGGCCATTAAGGAAATGGTTTGAACTTCCTCTTACTACAGTTTACTGGGGATATTTATTGGAATTGTTTTAATGAATTTTTAATGTCTTAATTGAAGACTGAAAAAAATAATATTTTGATCCATGTAAAATTTTAGCACCTGCAGACTAGGCAAATAGTTTTTACATTATTATTCCTTATGGTGTTGTTTGTCTGATTTATTTTATGATAATAAAGTTATTTATTATTTTTAAAAGATTTTATTTACTAGTGTAAACTATTTGCTTTTATAAAAGACAACAGATGACGCCACGAGCAAGAGATGTAACTCCATATGAGGCTGTTGTCTTGTACGGGGATTCGAATGTAAGAGCAAGGGCAGAAAAGGAACGCGACGGTGTTGCTGATGGCGGGTGGTGGTTCTATTAAGTATTTTTGGTACCAATAAAATTCATATATATTTATATATCAACTGAAAGTTGTGTCAATTGCTGATAACAGAAAAAGTAGATAACACTAGTTACATTGATTTTCTCTTTAAATGGCAACACTGTGCAAAAGCTTTTATAAGTAAATTCTTTTTTCAACAAACTTATTTTGAAAGTTTTTATTTCCAGTTAATTTGTAAACGCAATAAAAAAATACTATAAAAAAATTTGTTTATTGCATGAAATAATGGACATTTACTGGGCATGAGTATTAGACATTTTCACATTAAACAAATATTTATCCAATTAAATAAGGCATAAAAAATTAAATAAGTCATAAAGATATTTTCAGTACCTGTAACATTTATTGAAAAATAATTACAAAAATGTTCATACCTTTTTACTTCCTTAATGAAAATTTTAATAAATATAAGAAACTTATCATATTACGGCAAGAGAATGTATGTTTTGATACAGAAAAGGAACAAATAATGATTTTTAATTTTAAATTGAAAATTATGAAAAAGATAATATAAAAATGTAGATACTATTTTTTTTTTGTACATAATGTAATTTAATTTATAAGTCTTCATATATTAAAGGGCAACAATGATGATACTGAATGATGAGGATATTACAATGATGATATTTAATGAATCCGTAAAATAACCCTGACAAATCCATGTATAAAGAAACAACAAGTAAACTTTTATTAGTTAATTTTTTCCTCTTTATATTTTTTATTATTTTTTTACGTGGTGCTGAGTCAAAACCAAGAAAAAAATATATTATTTCTTATAATAAAAAAAAACTTATTTTTTATGGTTTAATTGCACTTTCAAGTTAATTAAATCAAAAATCGTCGTGGAAAAGAATTGCATATCGTAAATAACGTCACATATCTTTAAGTGTTCTTTTAATTTTTAATTTAATTTTCATTTATTAAATTTTGCTGTTCCTTGACTTTTCATTAATAAGTAATTTGAAACAACTGAGTGAATGAGATAAATCAATGATTAAAAAGTCTCTTGAAATTAAAAGGGCAATTTTTATTTTTGTAGATTTTTTGAACGCTTTTTTTTAAATATCTTCTTTTATTAGTTTCAAATGTTATATTACACAGGTATAAAATTTATTTTTGATCTCATTCTAATTTTTTTTAAAATTTTTATTTATATTGTGTCATAAAAAAACTAATTAAATGTTTGTGCGCGTTATTTTTGTCGTCAATCATGATATAGTTTCGATAATTAGAAATGGAAACAAGAAATATGATTTTTTAAATTAAAAATTAGCAATCCAACAAGCGTTCTCTACGTAGATATTTTTCTAATTGATGAAATTAATTTATCTTTATTATTTAGAAATAATATCGATATTTTATTCTATCGATTAATATATAGCAATTTATTTATTATATTTCGAAGCTAATTTCATTAGCTTTTCAAAATACTTTCCTGTCATATATTTATTTTCCTTCAATTTCACAAAAAAGGTGTTTTGTGTATAATTACTTTTATATAGAACACATGAGCATTAAGTAAAATATTTATGCAGAAATGTTTTGTGGTTTAAATTATTACCATCACAAAGCTTAGTAAAGGTTTATATTAGGCTTTTAGTCGTATTGATTGATAAAATTTTATGTTTTTATGTTGAGTTATCTCTGGATGCCTTTAAACTTTAAATGCTGATATTTTTTTTAAAATTAAAATTACCTATATAAAAGCGTATCATTACACTGATTCTGGTCAACTCTGAAGTACTAAACTAGCGTAATATAATCATAATCATCAACACAGCTGTTTTCATGCTTTTATTTTAGCCGTAGTTTTTTGTTAGATAACTTACAAATAAAAACATTAATTATTACATTACTTTTTAAAAACCTCCATTGCAATTTATTGCTAGCTATTAAAATCTAAAGTTTATTTTTAAATAATATATTTTACAATTTTTCAGTTTTTTTTGGTTACACTTTGCATACGTAAAGAATTCAAAGGAAAAAAAAAAAGTATTTTTATATTTGCTATACAGTTTATTGCTAGACTGCTATAAAATTTAAATTTTTTGTTTATATAATAATTACAATTTTTCAGTAATTTTTAGTTACACGTAACATACGTTAAGAATTGAAAGGAAAAAAAGTATTTTTTATTTATCCATTTCTTTCCAACTTTGCATATGTTGTGATGTTCAAATATACACTGAAGTGACAAAAGATGGGATACTCTTAATATTTCGGCCCTCCTTTCGCCCGGCGAAGTGCAGCAACTCGACGTGGCATGGACTCAACAAGTCGTTGGAAGTCTTCTGCAGGAATATTGAGCCATGCTGTCTTTAGACGTCCATAATTGTGAAAGCGTTGATGATGCCACGAACAGACCTTTGATGTCCCAAAATATGGGATTATTTCTAGGTGGCCAGATCATTCGTTGGAATTGTCCAGAATGTTCTTCAAACCAATTGCGAACAGTTGTGGCCCGGTGACATGGCGCATTGTCATCCATAAAAATCCCATCGTTGTTTGGGTACATGAAGTCCATGAATGGCTGCTGATCTCCAAGTAGCTGAACATAAGCATTTCCAAATGTTCGGTCCAGTCGCACCAGAGGACCAAGTCCATTCCATGAAAAAACAGCCCACACCATTACGGAGCCACCACTAGCTTGAACAGTGCCTTGCTGATAGTTTGGGTCCATGGCTTCGTGGGGTCTGCGCCACACTGAACCCTACCATCAGCTCTTACCAACTGAAATCGTGAATCGGACCAGGCCACGGTTTTCCATTCATCTAGGGACCAACCGATATGCTCACGTGCCAAAAGAGTCGCTGCAAGCGATGTCGTTCTGTCAGTAAAGGCACTCGAGTCGGTCTTCTGAAATAGCCCAAGAAAGCCAAATTTCTCCGCACAGTTCTAACAGGCAAGTCCTTGTAATGTCCCATACATTGATTTCCGCGGTTATTTGACGCAGTGCTGCTTGTCTGTTAGAATTTACATTTAAAAATGTATGGTGGGATGTTATTTTCATACACTGCACACTCTGACACAGTGGGGGAATGTTGAATTCCCTAACGATTTCCGATGACCCATAGCTCCAACTCATTCCGTAAAATCTGTTAATTCCCGTCGTGCGGTCATGTCAAAACCTACATGAATAACTTGAACAGAAATGAAAGCTTTTTTATACCTTTGCAATGCTACTGCCATCTGAAAATTTGCATATTGCTATCCCAAGATAAACTTTTTGTCACTTCAGTGTATTATGGTAACAAGATTAATTTCGAGTTTTACTTTTATTCATTTGTCCCATTTATAAAATATATTATTTTTTAAAACAATGCAAAAGTTTGTAGCAGAAAACTAAGTATTTCTAACCAACTTTATTTAAAACGGATTAAAACTTTCTATTGATTTCATACTTTTAATGATGCTATTCTACTTAAATTTTCTACACAGTAGGGACATAAGCAATTATTTTCTATTTCATTTAAAATGTAGTTACAATGTGAGTGGAATAAATATCATGTAGAATCTTTCCATGATAAGTTTAGAAAATTTTAACCTTTTCATCGTCAACAGAACACGTTTCATCAATTAGTGACTCTAACATTCAATGGGCTATTACTAGACATTTTACTGCTTGAAATTTAGTTTCAATAAAAGCAATTTCCTTATAGCTTTTTTTCTTTTTTTTTTTTTACAAAAGAGTGCAGATTGTCAGTTTAATTTTTAAATTATATTATTTTTATATCTATTCATTTATTTATAAAATAAATAAAAATAATAAAATGATAAAAAGTCAAAAATAGTGAGAATTCTCTTTTTCAAGCACTTTAGAAACAATTTGATGATAATTGTTCACAAATATTAAGAAAATACATTAAATTTCTACTGTAGGAAATGCTATTCATGTTACTCATAAGATCCCGCATATAATCAGATAATACATCGGATGATTAAATTCTGTAAATTATCATGTCTTAAATTTGAAACTATAGAGTTAAAATTGTCAGTTTATGAATAAATAACATTTTTATATGTTTAGTTTCATGTGTTCTACCTAAAAATTACATTATTTTTATTTCTGTCGAATTATTTAAAAATGAATAAAAATAAAAATATCGAAATCAGAAAGATTGCGAATTTAATTTTTACAGCACTTTAAAAACAATTTGATTATAATTGTCCACAAATACTAAAAAAACACTATTTCTGTTGTTGGAAAAAGATATTTATATTAATCCTAAGATATCAGATATATAAGATACAATCTAATCCACATATAATCAGATAATACTTCGGAGGATTGAATTTTTTAAATTATTATCTCTTAAATTTGAACTGTTTTTCAAATCCCTTATTCGAAAAAACAATTTATTCTAAATGTATTGTAATCATTGTCAATATTCGTCTTTTCTCCTTCCTTTCAATTAGAGGGCATTGCTTTTGCTTGAGTAAATTCAGAATAGGAACGCAATTTTAAGGGCTTATGAATTAAAAAGGGAGGATATTAGCACAACTCTCATATTTTACTTTTCCGGTCGTTAATCTTGTAATTCGCTCTAATGGTGAATTGAATTAGTTTAATGGAGCATGTTTACTGCAATATTACACGGGTAGGAACATCTTTTCCATTCAATGAATTCTTTACAAAAAAAAAGACAAACTAATATTTCAAAATACTTCATGAAATTGAGGGAAAATATTTAGAAAGTTAATATAAATAAAGATTTTTTTACATATTGATTGAAAATCTAAGTTAATTTTCAATTGAATACGTTAATAATATAGATAGTATTTTAAATTTACAAATTCCTACAGAATTTAAACAAATTTTTAAAAATTTAATTCAGGTCTTTCTGAATCATTTTTATATATAGATTGTATTCAAATGATTCAGAAAGACCTGAATCAGATAAACAAATAAAATACATTATAACAAAATAATATAAATTATAAAAATTCTATCCAATAATCCATATAAATATATATATATAAAAATGAATGTTTAAACACGAATAAGGCACTACAACATTCAGGAAGTCCTTTTTTGTCTCTGAATTTTTTATTCAGTTCCAAAACTCTTGGCCAAATAAATATCACAAAAATTATCAATAATTTTTTAATTAAATTAAAACCTCATTTTTAATTTCAATCAGATTTTCATACCGCCATATTGCAAGAATTTTAAAAACTGACTGGTACTATTAATTAAATAATTTTAAAAGCATAATAAAAAAAGTTTACAGCATAAGTTAATTTTTTTTTCCAAACTAACACCATTAATTTTCTATAAAATAAATGATAAGAGATTGAAGGGGAGAATACTATTTGTAATTTTTGGTTAAGAATGATTTTATTTTTTTTTTAGAAATTTATATAATTTAAGGCAAATTATTTGAAATCGCAAACTTTTAATCTTGTATTGAATTTTTTTTTAATTTACTATGATTAAAGCTTTTTATTTTCTGTAAAAAGACAATAAAAATCATATATATTTTAGTTACAAGTAAATCAATTTTAGCAAATAGTCTAAAGTTTATTTTTTTGTCAGTTTATGATAAACTTTCGTAAATAAATGTTAATCTAAAAAAATACTAAACAAATTTCTTTTTTTTGATGAAAGAATAAATTTTAAAAAAGATCTGACACTATTTCAATGATATTTGAAAGACGTTTATAATTTTAATAACATAAAAATCTTGAATACTTTGATTATATAGATTTTATTGTTTTAAAAATAGCAGACTTACAACATTTATTTTATTGTTTTAAAAAAAGCTAGCTTACTTTTTTATTTCTCTTAATAAAATGTTTTACCTTAAAAATAGCGAATAAATTTATCGATTTCAAATTACTGAATATTTTTCAACTGGGAGAAATGAAAACTTTGATTAATATTAAATTTAATTTTCTATTCAAAGTCACTTGATTTGAAAGAAGTAAAAAATTATTTGGACATTAAGTATCAGTTTCTTTCATAGGTTAGGGATTGATAAAAAAATATTCCCAACACACACATTAGAAAGATTTTGAAAATTTTATTTCCCCACAACCGTAATGGATGGATTTGAAAGAATAACCCCAGAAATGGTAGGAAAAAATTCTTTCATGAAATAACGAAATCCAAGTATCAAGTAATGGTATAACAATGACTTTCATTTCTTATTAAAAAAAGAATTTTGTAAGACAGCGGATCTAATGGCAGAATGTCTACAGGGACCCGAATAAGATTTTGATAAAAAAAATATGGACGTCAAACTTGATGGATGTATAAAAAATCATTCTCTGAGTGAAATTCCATATTTTTATTTCTATCCATATGTAGTATTTATTAGAGTACATTTCCGAAACAATTTTTTATTAGAAGTAGAGGAATTAAAAATACTATTTAGAAAAAACGCCTGGAATGAGTTTTCATAACAACTGTGAAAATGTGATTTGAATACTAATAGTATTTTCGTCAAACAGTTTTTAGGTTGCAGTTTTTGACAAGGGTTGGTTTTTTGAAAATATGCATTTGAAAGATTTTGACGTGGTTATGTTTATTTTATGAAAAGACCAAATGATAGATGACTTCATACTACAAAATATACTATGTTTTTTAAATATAGATTATCTTTTGTTTAAATTAGCCAATGAATAGACATCATGAATGAAATAAAGTTATCATTACAACATCTTTAATTTGTTAGAGAAATAACGACAGTGATTACAATGCTGAAAATAATAATAAAATAAATGATTTCAAATATTTATTTATTATTTTTTTTTCTTTCAAATTATGGTAAAAATGGGAAAATATGGATTTGGCATCAAAAACTCTTTTCGCCAAAGTCCACAGAGTAACAGGTTGCAATTGTGGGGCCAGAATAGCAAACAATACAAGAAATCCGTGTTACCATATTTGGCGAATTATTGTCAAGTTGAAGCAATGAATTAATGTCGCAAATCCTAACGGTCCACATTTTGATTTGGCCGAAGATATATTATTCTTTTTGGTGCTTAATAAAAATATGAAATAATTATAATTTTTTAATTCAAAAGAAAATTGAAACCACAACGAGTTAGTAATAACATAATAAAGATAATTTTAAAATATATTTCACTTTATTTATAAATTCCGTCACTAATGAATTAAAGTATTGATATCATGTTTAAAAGATTATTAAATTTTTGATTCTTTTTAAAAATAGCAGATTTACAACAGCTTATATATTATTATTTTTATTAATAAAAAATTTTACCATAAAAAATGTCGAATAGATGTATCAATTTCAAATTACTGAATATTTTCGACTGGCGAGAAATGAAAACTTTGATTAATATTAAATTTATTTTTCTATTCAAAGTCACTTGATTTGAAAGAAGAAAAAAAGTTTCAGCATTACAGTATCAGGGACTGATAAAAAAATTTCTCAACACACACATTAGAAAGATTTTAAAAATTTTATTTCTCAGGCAACCGTAATGGATGGATTTGAAAGAATAACCCCAGAAATGATAGGAAAAAAATCTCTCAAGAAATAACGAAATCGAAGTGTCAAGTAATGATATAACAATGACTTTCATTTCTTCTTTAAAAAAAAAAGAATTTTGTAAGACAGCGGATCTAATGGCAGAATGTCTACAGGGAACCGAATAAGATTTTGATAAAGAAAAAAAAATATACACGTCAAACTTGATGGATGTATAAAAATCACTTTGTGGGAGTGAAATTCAATATTTTTATTTCTATCTATGTGTACTTTTCTGGGTGCGTGGGAAGTATGTATTAGAGTACATTTCAAAGTTTTTTTTTTTAGGAAGTAGAGGAATTAAAAATGCTATTTAGAAAAAATGTTTTGAATGAATTTTCATAACAATCGTGAAAACGTAATTTGAATACTAATATTATTTTCGCCAAACAGTTTTTTAGGTTGCAGTTTTTAACAAGGGTTGGTTCTTTTGAAAAATATGCATGTGAAAGATTTTGTCGAGGATCTGTTTATTTTATGAAAAGTACCAAAGATAAATGGCTTTCGTATTACAAAATATGCTATGCTTTTTTAACATAGAGAACCTTTTAGATTAGTCAAATGATAGACATCGTTAATCAAATATAGTCATTATTGCAACATCTCACTTTGCTTACAAACATTCTAAAGCTATTACAATGGTGAAAATAAAAAAAAAATAATTTTACATATTTATTTATTTTTTTCTTTGAAAATATTTGTAAAATCACAGAATAGAAGCCGTTGAGATTTGGTCTCAGAAAATTATTTTTGACAAAGAGTACCAAGTGTAACGGGTTGCAAAATTGTAATTGTTATGAATTAAAAGAATACAAGAAATCTGTGTTACTACATGTTTGGCGACTTATCGTCCAGTTGACGCCAAATGCCACGCACCTATTAGCGATTTGGTAGAAGATAAAAATTATTATTTGGTGCTTAATAAAAATATGAAATAAATATAATTTTTTAATCAAAAGAAAATTGAAACAATAACAAGTTAGTAATAGCACATTAAAGATTATTTTAAAAAATGTTTTCGCTTTTATTTATACATTCCATCACTAATGAATTAAAATATTGATATCATGATTAAAATATTATATACATATTTTATTCTTTTTAAAAATAGCAGGCCCAGACCGCTTGTTATTTTTTATTTTCATTAATAAAAAAGTTTTACCATAAAAAAGGGCAAATAGATTGATCGATTTCAAATTACTGAATATTTTTCAACTGGAGAGAACTGAAAACTTCCTTATCAATATTAAATTTATTTTTCAATTCAAAGTCACTTGATTTGAAAAAGAAGAAAAAGTTTTCAGCATTAAGTATCAGTTTTCTTCATGTAGTTAGGAACCGATAAAAAATTCCCAACCCCCACATTAGAAAGATTTTTTTTAAATTATATTTCCTGACAACCGTAACGGATGAATTTGAAAGAATAACCCCAGAAATGGTAGGAAAAAATTCTTTCAAGAAATAACAAAATCGAAGTATAAAGTAATGATATAACAACGACTTTCAGCTCTTTTAAAAAAAAGGAATTTTGTAAGACAGCGGATTTAATGGCAGAATGTCTACAGGGAACCGAATAAGATTTTTATAAAGAAAAAAAAATATGCACGAACTTGATGGATGTATAAAAATCATTCTCTGAGTGAAATTCCATATTTTTATTTCTATCCATATGTAGTATTTATTAGGAGTTAAAACATTTTGAAAGTATTTTTTATTAGAAGTAGCGGAATTAAAAATACTATTTAGAAAAAGGTCTTGAATGAGTTTTCATAACAATTGTGAAAAATGTAATTTGAATACTAATAGTATTTTCGTCAAATAGTTTTTAGGTTGCAGATTTTGACAATTGTTGGTTTTTCGAAAATATGCATTTGAAAGATTTTGACGTGGTTATGTTTATTTTATGAAAAGACCAATGATTTCCCATACTTTAAAATATACTGTGTTTTTTTAACATAGATAATCTTTTTGTTTAAATTAGCCAATGAATAGACATCATTAATCAAGTAAAATTATCATTGCAACATCTTAGTTTTGTTAGAGAAATATCGACAGCGATTACAATGCTGAAAATAATAATAAAATAAATGATTTTAAATATTTATTTATTATTTTTTCTTCAAAATACGGTAAAAAATGGGAAATATGGGATTTGGCATAAAATCTTTTCGCCAAAGTCCACCGAGTAACATGCTGCAATTGTAAGTGTTGTGAATTGCAAACAATACAAGAAAACTATGTTACCATATTTAAGAATTATTGTCAAGTTGAAGCAATGAATTAATGTCGCAAATCCTAACGGTCCACATTTTGCGATTTGGCTGAAGATATATTATTCTTTGCTGCTTAATAAAAATATGAAATAATTATAATTTTTTATTGAAAAAGAAAATTGAAACCACAACGAGTTAGCAATAACTTAATAAAGATAATTTTAAAAAAATATTTCACTTTTATTTATAAATTCCGTCACTAATGAATTAAAGTATTGGATATCATGATTAAAAGATTATTAAATTTTTGATTCTTTTTAAAAATAGCAGATTTTATTAAACAGTTTACATTTTTTTATTTTTATTAATAAAAGTTTTACCATAAAAATGACGAATAGATGTATCAATTTCAAATTACTGAATATTTTCGACTGGCGCAGAGAAATGAAAACTTTGATTAATATTAAATTTATTTTCTATTCAAAGTCAATTGATTTGAAAGAAGAAAAAAAAAGTTTCAGCATTAAGTATCAGGGACTGATAAAAATAATTTCTCAACACACACATTAGAAAGATTTTAAAAATTTTATTTCCAGACAACCGTAATGGATGGATTTGAAAGAATAACCCCAGAAATGGTAGGGAAAAAATCTCTTTAAGAAATAACGAAATCGAAGTATCAAGTAATGATATAACAATGACTTTCATTTCTTTTTAAAAAAGAATTTTGTAAGACAGCGGATCTAATGGCAGAATGTCTACAGGGAACCGAATAAGATTTTGATAAAGAAAAAAATATACACGTCAAACTTGATGGATGTATAAAAATCACTTTGTGGAGTGAAATTCAAATATTTTTATTTCTATCTATGTGTACTTTTCTGCGTGCGTGGGAAGTATGTATTAGAGCACATTTCCCAAAGGATTTTTTTAGAAGTAGAGGAATTAAAAATGCTATTTAGGAAAAAATGTTTTGAATGAATTTTCATAACAATCGTGAAAACGTAATTTGAATACTAATATTATTTTCGCCAAACAGTTTTTTAGGTTGCAGTTTTTAACAAGGGTTGGTTCTTTGAAAATATGCATGTGAAAGATTTTGTCGAGGATCTGTTTATTTTATGAAAAGTACCAAAGATAAATGGCTTTCGTATTACAAAAATATGCTATGCTTTTAACATAGAGAACCTTTTTTTTTTTTTAGATTAGTCAAATGATAGACATCGTTAATCAAATATAGTTATTATTGCAACATCTCACTTTTGCTTGCAAACATTCTAAAGCTATTACAATGGTGAAATAAAAAAAAATATTTTTACATATTTTTTTTTTTTCTTTGAAAATATTGTAAAATCACAGAATAGAAGCCGTTGAGATTTGGTCTCAGAAAATTATTTTTGATAAAGTGCACCAAGTAACGGGTTGCACTTGTAAGTGTTATGAATTAAAAGAATACAAGAAATCTGTGTTACCATGTTTGGCGACTTATCGTCCAGTTGACGCCAAATGCCACGCACCTATTAGCGATTTGGTAGAAGATATGTTATTATTTGGTGCTTAATAAAAATATGAAATAAATATAATTTTTTAATCAAAAAGAAAATTGAAACAATAACAAGTTAGTAATAGAACATTAAAGATTATTTAAAAAAATGTTTCGCTTTTATTTATAAATTCCATCACTAATGAATTAAAATATTGATATCGTGATTAAAATATTATATGCATTTTATTCTTTTAAAAATAGCAGGCTTAGACCGCTTAGTTATTTTTATTTTCATTAATAAAAAGTTTTATCATAAAAAAGGGCAAATAGATTGATCGATTTCAAATTACTGAATATTTTTCAACTTGAGAGAAATGAAAACTTTGATTAATATTAAATTTATTTTTCTATTCAAAGTCACTTGATTTGAAAGAAGAAAAAAAGTTTCAGCATTATATCAGGGACTGATAAAAAATTTCTCAACACACACATTAGAAAGATTTTAAAAATTTTATTTCTCAGGCAACCGTAATGGATGGATTTGAAAGAATAACCCCAGAAATGATAGGGAAAAAAAAAAAATCTCTCAAGAAATAACGAAATCGAAGTATCAAGTAATGATATAACAATGACTTTCATTTCTTCTTTAAAAAAAATAATTTTGTAAGACAGCGGATCTAATGGCAGAATGTCTACAGGGAACCGAATAAGATTTTGATAAAGAAAAATATACACGTCAAACTTGATGGATGTATAAAAATCACTCTTTGGAGTGAAATTCAATATTTTTTTTCTATATATGTGTGCTTTTCTGGTGGGTGGGAAGTATTTATTAGAGTAGATTTCCCAAAGTATTTTTTTGAAGTACAGGAATTAAAAATGCTATTTAGGAAAAATGTTTTGAATGAATTTTCATAATAATTGTGAAAAACGTAATTTGAATACTAATATTATTTTCAGCAAACAGTTCTAAACTGAAACCAAAACTGGTTGGTTTTTTGAAAATATGCATTTGAAAGTTTTTGACGTGTGTATGTATATTTTATGAAAAGTGCCGGAGACAGATGACTTTCATATTACAAAATATGAAATGTCTTTTAACATAGACAATCTTTTTTCAGATTGACCAACGTATAGACATCGTTAATCAAATAAAATTATCATTGCAAACATCTTACTTTTGCTTATAGACATTCTAAAGCGATTACAATGCTGAAAAATTAAAAAAAAAAAAAACAATTTTAAATATTTATTTATTATTTTTTTCTTTGAAGATATTGTAAAGGCACACAATAGAGTCGGTTGGGATTTGGTCTCAGAAAATTATTTTCGACAAAGGCACCAAGTAACGGATTGCACCTGCGTTGTGAATTGCAAACAATACAAGAAATCCATGTTACCACATTTGGCGACTTATCCTTTAGTTGACGCCAAAAAAATGTCGCCAAATCCCAAAGGCCCCTATTTTGTTATTTGGTCGAAGATATATTATTTTTTGATGCTTAACAAAAAATAGGAAATAATTATAATTTCTTTAACCAAAAGAAAATTAAAACATTCGATAACAAGTTTGTAATAAATATTAAAGATTTTTTTTTAATTTTTTCGCTTTTATTTATAAATTCCATCATGAATGAATTAAAATAATACAATATTAAAATATATAAATAAGAGTTTAAGAAACTTTTCTAATCTTAATTTTTTTTGTTTAAAATATTTTCTTGACAGTAATAAATGTATTATATTTTCAGATAAGCCACTTTCTGTTAAAAATTACAATTCTAAAATTATATTCAGCGAGTTTAATTAACTATATTAAAAGGAAAACTATTGAAGAAAGTTATTAGTTAATGGAATAATATATTTAGTTTTTAAAAAAAAATTTGAAAATATCTTACAAATTAAAAGTTTAATCAAAAAGATTTACACCAAAAAGTAAAACGAGATTTTATGCTTCATAATGTTTTTTAAAACTTATTTATTGTCGATTTTCTTAAAATTTATTTCAATTTTCTTATGTCTAATAGAAAGATATTGAATTCCATTAAATTGTATGCATCAGTAGGCGTTAAGTTTAGTTTGTTTAATATTTAAACATTTACAAATAAAATATCAATATTTTTAAAAAGAAACATGATTTTTTAAAAAAAATTAACTTAAAAGAGATAATCTTCTAGGAAGACTTGAAATTAATTAAAAAGGGGAAAATAATAATAAAAAAAAATTGGAATAAAAATTTTTTGAAAAACTAAGCAAAATATTTAAATTTAAATTGAAGCAATAAATTAAGATTAAGATTTATTTTTAGTATAAAAAAATAGAAAATACTTAAAAAAATAACTATCACAATAGAAATATATACTGTACTCAGAAGTTATATATATAGAAATAAAATAATATAGTTTTAAGCACCCAGAACATTTTAAAAATAAATTAACTATATTTCCAGTAATTTTTATTACAATCCTTAAAAATGTTTAAGAGATTAAAAGGAAAACACAAATTTGAAAGATCAAAAAATGTGACTAATATAAATGATCATTTACTAACAAGAAAGATTATACTATGAAAAATAAAAGTGAAGCTTTATGAATATCATGACGGTCATAAAAACGAGAAGTTAAAAATAAAAGATTGCTTAGCAGAGCATAACCATCGATTTTTAAGTACCGTTTTTTTAATTTCCTTAATTTAAAGGGTTTTGCCCAATTGATTTTAATGCATTCAAGTGCACAAAAATAAATCGCACTTATCACTACTGAAATAACCATTTAATATTAATTTGTTCTACAAGACAAAAATAAAAAATATTGAAAATGTAGCCAGACATAGTACAAAGTTTTTCTCATCCAGAAAAAAAAGAATGCATTATAAAAATCTTTAGTCAATTTTTTAAAAATCTGAGTTGCTATTTTTTATCACGGAAATACAATAAAAAATTTTCTCATTACTTAGGGTTGATTTTTATTGAGAATGTTTTATTGAACTTAAAAATTACTTTTACTAAGGTGAAGAAGTTAATATGATTATAAATGGACAAAATAAGCATAAAAATACGAATCACTTGAAAAATTAAAGGGAAAAGAATAAAAAATTGGAAATGGCTATTAAAAACATTGCCAGGATGTTGATTTTTTTACAAGATTGGTTTGTCGCTCTACGGTCATCTTATGCACACTTTTAGGCTAAACAGACCGGGACCTATTTTAAAGTGGATTCGAACCACTACAAACACCCATGGCACCGCCGATTTGAACCCGAAACCTGTGGTACCGAGCGCCAGAACGCTAGCCACTCGGCCATTCAGGTCCATTTCTTTTGTTATAAGAAGAAAGATGTCAGTTCAAAAAATCGATAAAGCGTTAATCAATTTTTTTCAGGATGTATGAAAAATTGACTAATTGATTCCTTATTATACACTGATTACCAATAAGTATTTGAACACCTGTGAAAGAAAAGAAAAACGAACATTATTCAAAATCAATAGTTGGTAGAACCTCCACGAGAGGCAATTACAGCGTGAACCCTCCGGGGCATACTTTTTCCATAAGTCTTTTTGTATGACAACTAGTGGTATTTTCTTCCACTCGGCTTGAGAAGACATAGAAGTTCCTTCACCGATTTTGGATTAGTGCACCCTGAATTCGGCGATGCAACGCGTCCCAGAGGTTCTCGATAGGGTTGAGATCTGGGGTCTGGGCAACCAGTCCATTCGATGAACTCCATTGGCAACATACCAAGCCTGGTTAACGTCGAAACATGACAACTGGTATTGTCGTCCTGAAAAGTAACAGCGGTCCAACCCGTAAAACTGCCACAACGTAGGAAGCACATTGTCATCAAAATAGTGCAGTAGGCATCGGCGTTGAGCTTACCATGAATGGGGATCAGGGTCCCAGTCCATACCAGGAGAAACAGCCCCAGACCATAATTCCACCTCCGCCGAACTTGACTGTTGGTACAATGCATTCTTGGAGGGGAGACGTTCTCCAGGCAGACGCCAGACCCAGACCCCGCCATCCGAACGGTAAAAGGGTGAACACTCCAAAGAATCCGTTTCCGCTGATCTACAGTCTAATTTCGATGTGCTTTGCACCACATTAACCAAGCAGACTTTGTGATTAAAGGCTTATGGGCAAGCAACCATGAAACCATGCAGATGTGCTTACGGATGGTATTCATTGAAACAATACTCCCAGATGTGCCTGTTGAAACTCCTCACGGATGAGGGCCATCGTTGGGTGCGGTTCTTCCTGAATTTCTCTGGTGAGCACTCGTCGGTCTCTATCTCCCAGTTTCGTTGGTCTGCCGACTCCGGGGCAATTCCGACAATCACCGCTCACCTTCCCCTTCTTAATCACATAGGCCACTGTCGATTTTGGGTACTTCAGATCGCTAGATATGTCCCTTAAGGAATCGGCCACATTTGTGATACCCGATAATTATACCTTTCTCGAAATCAGAAGCTCAACTGCGCGGCATCTTGCATGCGACTAATGCCGATGCTAACACGATATATACCGGCGGAGTCCGTGACGTACCCCAGGACCGCAGATATCATCATTTGCATAGGTGTCCAAATACTTATTGGTAGTCAGTGTATTTGATCATTTTAGTTAATGCATTGGGTAAGTTACTCACTCTGGATTTCATAAAGGAAAAGCAGCAATGAATGATTTACTGTAGTTGTATCTTTGATTGTTTCAGATAATATATTATTTAATTGAACACCATACCATTTAACAGACAATTTCGCGTATACTCGTATATCATATTTGTATCTTTTTGCATGACTACGAGTTAATTCATATGTGAAATAATTTTTAATCCCGGCATAAATCAATTCTCTTATAAATTCTAGACTTTGGGCTAACATTTATTTTTCTGAGGCAAACACTGCTTTACTTATGATATCGTACTTCTTATAACAACTGTAATGTTATTTTATATACATTTGAGTCGATGTCTTTCGGCATTCAAAACAATTGCTGAGAATCATGGCTGCTTTCCATTATAATTTTTTAATGAGTAAAAGTAAAGACATGTTTAATGATAATAGCAGAATTATCGTATGGTGAGTTCTGACGATGTAGCAGAAGATTATAAATCTAATTCTAATGTGAAATATGAAAAGCTAAATTTGAATTTTTAAGTATAAAAAATTGATAAAGAAGACAGAAATGTATTAATAATAATTCTTATAATTAATTTTTGATTTTAGTACAAAAAAATTACGATCAACAACATCAGATTTGATTGCCGACCTAAAAACAAACGGGTTGTCTATGATATGCACTTTTTTTCTTCGTGGTTGATTTTTAATTTGCCAATTTCTTCAAATCATTTGCAGTATCCATGCACACACTTAAGTGCCATTTCAGCTTTTTTTCTTATTTTCCGTTATAGTAATTTATGCAAAACTATTGCAGCTAATTCACAATTCCTGAAATAAGGCTTGACCAATAAGACTTTTCTAACAAAGAAATATAAGGTTCATTACCCTGAATCGTAAATAATGGCGAATTCAATGACCTTTGACCATTTATAGACCATTATCCACCACATAATTAAAATTTTGTCATTATATGATGTGGAATCGAGTTTGACAAGGATTATTCTTCTGTTTTAGAATAGTTTATTATTAAAAAATGAAGTCCCTTTGTAAACAAGGTTGATGAAAGTAACTTTTCAAATGAATTTCAGCTGTTTTATGTAACATAACAGGAAAAACACTACTGAATGATGACAAGCTTCTGGTATTTCGTCCTATTGCCTATACTACAAAACACGGTATACTTTTTTAATACATAGATTGCAAGATAAAATATAGTTTTTTCCACTCAAAAATTATTGACGGTAAATCACTTTATACTCGTTTACAATTTAATGGAGATAAATTGTTAATACCAATAAAAATTGTTTGTATTTTTTTTATATTTGCAAAAGTTCGAAAATTAATTTTCAGGTTAAAGCAATTAGATTTTTTTTTTCCAAATACAACAGGCTTCTGATGTATTACGGTAAATATAGTGATAAGCGCTCATGAAGAGAAAAAAAGTTTTTCTTTAGTAAACAAATGGTCTTCCCACCAAATAAATCATAAAGATTGATTATGTTAATGGTTTTTTTTACGAAAAAAATACTAAAATATATTTTTTTTTTTAGATGATTGAATATTTAGAAGAGGTATTCAAAATATTTTTTTCTGTATTTCATGCTTGAAAAAGGCCTTAATAGCAATTTTATCAAAGATTTAATTTTACATGAAATTGAAAAGAAAAAGAATAATGTAACAAAATATGAATGATGTTAATAACCTTTTAAAATAGCTGGAGTGGTTTGAAGATAGCGCGTTTTATTCGAATTTAAAGGTGCTTTGTACTTGTAAAACAGGCATTAATTGCTTGCAGAGCATGTACTTGTTATTTGTTGCTTTTGAAATTTGTACTTGTTATAATGTTTTAAGAAACATACTTGTTATTAATTATTTGTAAAATACGTAATTGTTATTTGTACAAAACATGAGCTTAGAGGAGATCCACGAACTTGAATGTCGTTTAATTCAATGTAACATGACAGCGGCTCGAAAGAAAAATATGAAAAATAATTATATTATACATTGCCGAGTTCTGGCGCTCGGTATTCGAGCTCCGGCGCTGACGTGATGTTCGTAGTGGGTCGGAATCCACTTTAAACCGCAGGTCCCGGTCTAATATGGATCGTAGAGCATTGCGGGGAATTGTTATTCGTCCGTGGCTTATCTTCAATTACACGTCCTGGGTAATGCAAAGTGAACGTCTTGCAGCGCTTGCCTCAAGGCATCAAGAAGCTGTCTAAAATTTACTAGCTGCATTATATGTATCCATACAATGCAATGAAAAACAAATAATGCATTATAATAAAAATAAATGAATAATTAGAAAGGGATATTACATTAATTTAATACAGGGATGCGCAAGATCGAGAAGGCCATGGGTTTCATTGTAATATGATGGCGGGCCTTCTGTTTTGAGGTAATTTTTTTGTGGGGCTCGATAGGACGCACATAAAAATTTATGTATAGGAAATAATATCTAGATGTCTTCTTTATACAACTACATTGTGTTCTAAAGTGAAATTGTATCCAGTATGCAAGATTGTGAATTTTATTGCCTTCTATAGCCGCAATCTATTTTAATCGGCATAAACATACATTTAATAACATATATATAGGCATAAATATTAATGAATCAGTAAAAATAAACCATTCGATTGTTTCTTTTTACTTGGTTATTACAAAATCTAACCAAATGCTGAAACACTTTTTTTTATACTCAGGGAATGTACGCACCGCTTCCCGCTTCATCATAGTTAGTTTTTTCTTTAATAAAAATAAACATTTAAATTTTATAAAAATGTTTTATTTTTCTTATATATTGCTAATTAGGAGATAAACAACTCTAGACAACAACAAGAAAATCGAAGGAAAGCTTCTAACTGCATTTCTAACCTCAACATGATAAACACGATTCTGTAGAGACAAGTCATTAATCCTCGACAAAAGTTTGTTTCGAGGATTCATTACTTCTATGTGGGATTACCAAAAATATGGTCTGTCTTAAAATGACTCTTAATAAAAACAGTGATTTTTTTCTAGATAATGCATCACAATAAGCAAACTTCTTTGGATATGCACATATTTGTGAACAAATAATATCAGACATTAATATAAAATCGATAAGGACACATCATCCAAACCCAGTAATGGAAATTAATCAATAGAATACTGTGAAGAACAAAAAGTACATAAAAATAATCTGAAAAATAAAGAACGAATAATTTTTCAGAAACACAATCAGTTTGTATAACAAACCCATATAGATTTTACATAAATTTTGATACTCTGCTTAGAAATGAGCTGCTTATAAGTCTCCTCAAAATAAAAAAAACGAATTGATAAAGTACTTTTCTTTAAAAATACGTAATGTAAATATGGTACAATCCCATAAAATACGAATGAAAAAAATATTTGATGATGACAAATATCTTGAGTTCGGACTCACTCAAAGAGAAAAGAAAATTTGAGTAATAAATAAATAAATACAAAGAAAAACACAAATTGAGATACAGCGTCTCAGGCTACTCAGTTATTGAAAAAAAAAGTATTAATCTCTTAGTTCACAATAAATTAGAATAATCTCAAATAAAATGTATTTCATTTTACAGGAAAATCAGGATATATATATATATATACAAAACTGACCTATGTTTAAAAGTGGCGCATAAAAATTGCGGTTTGTACATCTAATTCAAAACTAATATTGAATTTAATATTGGTCTGGAATGTTCATCTCTAGAAGACATAGAAGTAACTTATATTTTAATCCAAAAAGCTTTGACTTACAAAAAAAAAAATTAGTTAGGAACGTGTTAGAAGGAACGTGTTAATAAAGGTTATTAACCTCTTCATTAGAGACTTAGCAGAAGTCTTTTTAATTACTTATTACATTCGCAGTTTCTTTCTTATTCTAGTATTTCATTGATTAGTTTATTGTACAACTTTTTCTAATTAGTTTCTAATATCTTTTAGTTTCCTTGCTAGAAACAGAGTTCGAATTTTTTTTTACAATTCTAGAAACAATGAAGTATTTGAGAAAGTAGCAGGGTGCGTGTTGTTTGGTTTCGCTTTTTCTGCTATACCTGTTAACATGGTACAAGAAACTAAACGGCCTTGTATTCAATTATTTATGCCAATAAAGAAAGGTTTCGATGTTATAAATGTCAGATGTTGTTTTTCTACCGATGCAGAAAGTAATTACGTGCATTATAAATAATAAACTACATTTTCCTTAAAATGCCACAGCGGTCATTGTGCCAAAAGCGGTCATTGATCGTAAAAAGACTCTCCCAAATAATAAACTTCAGAATCAATAACTTCGATAAAAAATGCAAAATATCGATACTATAATTCACTTCTTCAGTAAAGAATTGAACTTTTGGTGTTCTGCCTTTTAGTTTTAGTTAACTGAAAAGAATTTAGTGCATGACAACACGTATAAATTTTGAATAATCGGATGTGTACCTATCAGATGCTATTATTTTCCATTTCCTTTGGAATTGCTATGCCGAAATGTGTGTGTAGGATGCTGGGTCCCATATGATACAACTGGGTAACGTTAAATATGCTACAAGCCTTCCATTTTACAAGAAAATAAATTCAATTCCCAAAAACCTATCATTCGAAAATTATAATTGAATTCACATAAACATGTACAGTTTTAAATATATTTTTTTGATAAAAATATTGAGTTTTATTTAACAAATTTGTAGTAGTTCGAAATCCGCAAATAACGTACTACCTCCCCCCTAATACTTTTTTTCCAATAATAATTATAAAAACTTTACAGGTTGTATAACGATTGAATGGTTCATGGATTATACGCATTTGACGATTGTGTCGAAAATGTTTTTACCGTTGAAAATTGCAAATGCGGATTACACCCTCCTGTGAATTATAGGTAGGAAGTTACAGTATTGATTTTTGAATTTCTGTGTATTTTATATTTAGATATAAAATATATCAATATCTATATATTTTATATTTTTTATATTATATATATATCTTATCGAATAGGAAATAAATATTAAAATTCTATGTAAGGCTTTTCTTTACTTCCAATAGAATGAATTTTTAAGAGACCTGATGGCCGAGTGACTAGCGCTCTAGAGCTCGGTGCCTCAGGGTTCGAATCCCAATTGTGCCATGGCTGTTTGTAGTGGATTGGAATCCACTTTAAACCGTAAATGTCGATCTAATATGACTGTAGAGTGTTGGGCTGACAATTCTACCCTGTAAAACGGACCATTTCCTGTCTCAAAATCTGCCAGCAGACAGACGGCCTTGGTCCAACTTGGGCTGTAGTTCCAGGAGTTGATTAATTAATTACTAATTAATTTTTGTAAATATACTAATTCAGCTAAAATATTATGAGTTAAATTAAAATATTATGAGAGTTATCCAGCTAAAAATAAGTCAAAAGCGAAGTAATACTAAATCAAATAATTAATTAGAATATTTGGGAGGGTCAACAAACAAATATAGGCAATTTTTTGTTTGCCTCCTAAAAATGTAATACTTAATTCCACACATTTCTAATCGACAATGACATATTGGCGTGATGTCCACCACTGTAAAGATGACATCTAGATTATGAGTTTATGAGCCGTTAACTGAAAGCACACGTAAAATTTTTGTTTCTAAGCATGTTAACATTATATAAAAAAAAAATAAAAATCTCCGAACGTGAACTCGATGAAAGTTATAATTTAGAAAACAGCTACGAACTATAATTTGATTTAAGATAACTTCTTTAATTCTTCAATTACTTATTTCGTTTTCATAGAAATGAGTTATAATCACGGAAAATAAATTTATTTAAAAACATCACTGAAAATAAATGAAATTACATCCCAGCACGCGCTCACCAGTAGAAAATAAAGTATAAAAATATAAGATTTGAATAATGTAAAGTTTTTGCCAAATATAATTAGATAATTTTCTTTTTTGTTTGATAGTTAGAAGGTAAAAAAGGTAAAAAAATATTTCAACTTAATCAACTATTTTTTTTTTTCATTCAACACAAGACAACAACAAAAGAAATAAAAAAAAAAGTACCTTACATTCGCAAACGTTTTTTGATATAAATAGTCATGTTATCAGCATAGAATAGATTTCATCATTTAATAAATCATACATTTATAAAATATTTAAGCAAGTCGATTTTGCCTTTTTTTCTATTAGCTCATTCAAACGCTTTTATTAAAAATGAAAACAAAAAAATAAATTTTTGTGTTTTTGCATCCAAATTAGAAAATTTATGTGCCAAATACAAAAACAAATGAGTAAATTATACAGTCACGATTTAAAAAATATGTTAATATCACATAAGGAGAAACATAAACAAGGCAAAAAATTATAACCAGGAATACCTATTAATTAAAATAAAAATTAAAAATTAAAATAACGTAGCTCTAATATGAACTATCTTCAGAGCATAAAAAATGATTTTTATTTTGGATCACATCCGGACTTCATGTAATTTTACACGAACAGTTTTATGGGTAATATCTTGCAGGTGGGCAATAATGAGTAACTACCTTGCAGTTGCTTATCTTTCTGGAAGAATCCGGAAAATTCCCTTTTCCGTTCAAATAACGATATGAGAAACTCACATACGATGGCCAATCTCAACCAAGTGTAATGCAATTGATGCTTTCTGGGTGGCTGCTTGGGTTCTCTCTGATTTCCTTAGAGTATGATATAAATATAATTGTATGGAAAGGAAAAAATTCATTTTAAAAACGGAAACGGGTGATTCGATTACTACGCAAGGTGCTAGTAATATATACGGTGCGCAAAATTAAAAAAAAAAAAAAAAGTTTAATATTTATTGTGTTTATTTTTTATTTTTATTTTGATATTAAGTTATTTACGCTTTTATTTCTTAATTACAATTAAAATTATTTTTTATTGCTATTAAAATCCCTCGGAATTACATTTCACCTCAATTTATGCTGCTTTTATTCGTCCGACATGACAGTTGGCAATTTTTTTCACACTATCGCTATCGAGCTGTATAAAAAATTTCTAGTAAGAATTTTAAGTGTTTTTTTTTCTGAAATGTATCTCTAGACTTTAAAAAATCTTGACAAATTTATTCATCTTTTTTTGGTTTCCAGTAAATTTACAAAAACAAAAGTGCTTAAGCTTCTTAAAAATTTAATATGTTTTTCTGGTTAAATATTAATTGGAACATCATTTTTATAATTTAAAAACTATTTCAGATTCTACAAACAAATTATAAAAAATTGCAGCACTTTCATGGGTAAAATGTGTGCTTGAATGGCGTGGTGGATAGCGCAGTGCTTGAGTTGAGTTCAAACTCAACAAATAAAAGCCCTCCGATTTATGCCGGAATTGGACGCAATAAAAAATCTGTAGGTGGGAATACCTTTCCTTTGGTAGAGGTAGGTGTGAACTTTCCACGTGACATCCTTATAATGTTATTACAAAATTGTAATTGCAAAATGGGGTATGCAGAAAAGCAGTTAATCCTGATTGTATCTTGGATCGCATTCAATCTGCTGCATATCTACCGTTCTCGTGACAAACGACTTATGTCAAATTATCCAGTATTCATAAACAACAGCACCAGCAATACATTTTAAAAGTTAATGCGTTTATATTACAAAAGAAGTTGTTCATTAAATACCACTTATTTGAAAAAATATTTCTTTTTTACCTATTAATAATATAATTTTTAAAAATATATTACATAATTTTTCAACTTTTTTTCATTTATTAACATTTCAATGAAATGCTTCTTAAACGGGATAATTATCCGTTTTGTACAATGTCATAGTATTAGACTGAATATCGGCGTCAAATATTTTTTATCCTTATATATAAGTTGTCTTTGTGAGAAAAAAATTATATATATGAATCCACTTATCCCCTTTAAATTGTAGTACCCCGTAAAAGAGAGCATTTACTATCTAGAAATCTGCAGTCGAGCCGACGGCCTTGGCCTATATATGTATATATATATATATATATATAAATATATATATATATATATATATATATATATATATATATATATATATATATATAAATATATATATATATATATATATATATATATATATATATATATATATATATATATAAATAAATAAATAAATAAATAAATAAATAAATAAATATATATATATATATATATATATATATATATATATATATATATATATATATATATATATATATATATATACACACACTGAAGTGACAAAAGTCATGGGATACCTCTTAATATCGTGTCAGCCCTCCTTTCGCCCGGCGAAGTGCAGCAACTCAACTTGGCATGGACTCAACAAGTCGTTGGAAGTCTTCTGCAGGAATATTGAGCTATGCTGTCTCGATAGACGTCCATAATTGTGAAAGCGTTAATGGTGCAGGATTTTGGGCACGAACAGACCTCTAGATGATGTCCCATAAATGCTAGATGGGATTCATGTTGGGCGATCTAGGTGGCCAGATCATTCGTTGGAATTGTCCAGAATGTTCTTCAAACCAATCGCGAACAGTTGTGGCCCGGTGACATGGCGCATTGTCATCCATAAAACCCCCATCGTTGTTTGGGTACATGAAGTCCATGAATGGCTGCAAGTGATCTCCAAGTAGCTGAACATAAGCATTTCCAGTCAATATTCGGTCCAGTCGCACCAGAGGACGAAGTCCGTGCCATGAGAAAACAGCCCACACCATTACGGAGCCACCACCAGCTTGAACAGTGCCTTGCTGACAGTTTGGGTCCATGGCTTCGTGGGGATTCTGCGCACACTCGAACCCTACCATCAGCTCTTACCAACTGTAATCGTGACTCATCGGACCAGGCCACGGTTTTCCATTCATCTAGGGACCAACCGATATGCTCACGTGCCACGAGTCGCTACAAGCGATGTCGTTCTGTCAGTAAAGCCACTCGAGTCGGTCTTCTGCTGGAATAGCCCAAGAAAGCCAAATTTCTCCGCACAGTTCTAACAGACAAGTCCCTTGTACGTCCCACATTGATTTCTGCGGTTATTTGACGCAGTGTTGCTTGTCTGTTAGAATTTACGATTCTTTGTAGACGTCGCCGGTCTCGGTCATTAAGTGCAGGCGGTCGACCACTGCGCTGTCCATGGTGGGATGTTATGCCTGAAATTTCATACTCTCGGCACACTCTTGACACAGTGGATCTGGGAATGTTGAATTCCCTAACGATTTCCGAAATGGCATGACCCATGCGTCTAGCTCCAACTAACATTCCACGTTCAAAGTCTGTTAATTCCCGTCGTACGGTCATCATCACGTCAAAACCTCTTCACATGAATAACTTGAACAGAAATGAAAGCTCTGCGAAAGCACTGCGCATTTATACCTGTTCTACGCGATGCTACAGCCATCTGAAAATTTGCATATTGCTATCCCATGACTTTTGTCACTTCTGTGCATATATATAGGTCAAGGCCGTCGGCTCGAATGCAATTTACAACAACTTTCTTTTTTATGAAACATGATGTACGTTATAATCTTTTTTTTACTTATACATATATACTTCTGCTTACGTATAACATTAATTATATAGTTGCATAACTGCCACTAAGCAATGGAAGCTTTTATTTTCTTTGAAAATATTAATTTATTCTTCTTTAATATCATATACAACAAAATTATTTAAAAATAAATTACTTTTGACTAATTTTATAGATGCGAATTTCTTGAATAAATTGTTAAAAAGAACTATGATTTTATAGGCAATGGCAAAATAGTTAAAAGCATCATATGTCTTAATTCCGTTAATTTTATATTTTAAATTGCAATGTGCAAGATACATTTAATGTCCGTATTTAAAGTCTATACACAAAATCAGCTTTCTTAACAAATTATTGAAAAACAAACACATTACTTGCTTAGATATTTACATAACACAAACATAAACAGTCTCAATAAAAGCTACTAAACTGTTAAAACTTATTTTTTATACTCAGAGAAAGATAATTAATAACAATAATGTCACTGAAGTATAGGTTTAGTTAATGGGTTTTCGGAAAAGGCAGTTACAAGATTTTTAATAAATATATATAATTTCTGAATTTTTATAATGGATTCTGTTTAAGAATTTTTTACTGCATCTATTGTTCATAATGAAAGAGTCTTAATGAAGTAATTTAAAAGATTTTTAAACTTTTAAGATAACTGTTATTGATGTGTTAATGTTGTTAATGTGTTTATAACAATTCGATAATTCTTGACAATTAGTCGTAATGAAGTTATTTCAGATGGGAATTTTAAGTAATCTAGATTAATAGTATCATATATGACATACAATTAAAAAAAAAAGTGGTTTTGATTAAACTGAAAATTGTATTTAGATGAAATATGCAATTATGTATGAATACTAGTTTGTTATTACGATTATAAGATGATCAAAAATAAATTATCTTTGACGTAAGATCATGAAATAAAAAAAAAATATTAAATGTTTAAAAACTGGAAGAAAATGTTTAAAGATTTAATTTTATTATTAACTCCTATGTGATAAATGTGTTTGCTTCTTCTTCAAGCTCCTCAAACTGGTGTTGAAAATAGCAAATTTTCCCAATCATAAATTGATTTGAGAGTTCAAAAATCTTTTAAACCCAAAATCATACTAAATAGTTTTTGTCTTTCCATGCTGGATTCTTAAAATAATCACTCCTACATTGAATTCATTCGTAAAAGAAGAAAAAATTAATTTGAAATCTTCTAAAATGCAGTGTTTTGTAACGAATTCTTGTTAAAAATTCGAACTAGATTTAAAATATTCGTTTTCTGTGTCAATGCCATTAACATACAAATGAAGAAATTCTGCGTCTTAATTTCATGGTACAGTTACCATCCCGATTAATAAGAAAGCCTCAGGAAAATGTAAATCGTAAATGTTTCAGAAAATTATAAAATTTTACTCCACTGTCCAGTAAGATGGCAACATTATTGCTTGTAGTTTAAGGGATGTTACTAGTTCGAAATCCACTTTAAGCAGTAGGTCCGGTTTCATATGACTATAAGAGTGTTCCGGAGCCCAATATGATTTCTCACCCACAACATTCCCAAACTGTATAGGGATAACTCAGCTCTAGGCACAGTGATTTGAAAAAATGAAACTCATTAAATATTAAAATTAATGGTAGAATGAAATTTGCACTGAGTATAAAAGTTAAAAAAAAATAGTCTGACATGTGCGATAGAAAATAAAGCATCGAATTCTGACGTTGGAATGTGTTAACAATATTGAATTCGTTAAATAAAGAAAATCTACAATTTATTGTGGATTAACATGACTTTTCATTGGATGAAGAGATACTTCGAGTAGTGCCTGATTGGAGGTCAATAAAATAGTTTTTCATCTAGAAAACTTGAGTCACTTTGTAAGGCCTGCAGAACTTGTTCTCAGTGTGAAGAATTTTATTAGAAAAAAAGCTCTTATGTTTCTCATTTTCTAAATAAATCATTTCTAAAAACTATTTACAGGGTTTTCATTTAACTAAACAAATGTTGATTGTGTAATCAAATATTTTTTCAATGCTGGCAAATTGGAGGTTGGCAAGTTCAGTATAATTTATTTTCCACTGGGGGAATTTTTATAAAAGCTCTGCTAGATCTTGTGTATTGGGAGGATAATGCTGCATAAAAAGAAGCAAACGTACATATTGGATTTGGTAAGTTTGATGCTTAAATGTGGTGAACGAAGAGAAGTTTCTCTTGAGTAAAAGCAAAGCTAAAAAGTTTGAATCGAATCAAACTATTAGCAATGATCTTCACAAGCCATAATTTCTAATTACCAAATAACTGTCTAACTATTCCACAATTATTAATTGAATTAGTGTTTCTTTAATAACACAAAAGTTGTACAGTTACATTTCAAGGTCATTCAAGGAAAATGATAGTCTGCGTATCGCAGAACAGGGTCGAGGAAAAGTTTATTAACAATTCGAGGTAAAATTTTAGATTATATTATGACTCATTTCTGTCAGATCAACTTTCTGTTATACATATAATTTACGAAGTGTGTTGTTTGTTGTTGTTTCTTATTCTACTTGGCAGGCAGCAACATATAGACCAAGTCCATGAACCCATGTGGTCTCATGGAAGGAGGGAAAGAAGGGAAAAAGCTTTTCCTGTGATGGAGCACCTGTAGATAGAAGCTTGACTTGGCTCCGTAGCACCTACTTTTTATGGTGTGTAGGATTGTCAGCCTTTACGCCCAAAGCTCTACAGTCATATTAGACCAGCACATATGGTTTAAAGTGGATTACGAATTCTACAAACATGAATGGCACTTGGGATTAGGAAGTGTAAAAACATTCTAACAAAATTTTAAAGACTGCTCCTGTATATTTTTATAACACAAATACAATTCATCATAATAAAAATAATTTATTTCATCGTCAGTAATGTATATATATATATATATCTTTTTATATTTATATCTTTATCTTTATATATCTTTTTATATTTTTATACATATTTTTTAATCTCATCTTCTAACATAAGAAACCAGCCGATACAACCCGTGTTCAACTTCCGAAACAATCATTAATCTATATTGATGTTAAAATATGTTCAATTAATAACCTCAATCACCCACGCTTGTTACTCGGGCAGAAGACCCATTTTGCAAAAGTGACTGGCAAGTGATTAATTACCCGCACTAAAGAAAAATGGAAACTTTTCTAAACTGCTCACTGGTTACTGGCTAACTATCGCGACTGGCTGTCTTGCTTTTGGTAGATCTTCCCCAAACTGATTGATAGACAACGGACTTAGGGTAGTTAAGAGATAGTTTCCGAAATAGAACGGCCATTAAGCAAATGGTTTCAACTTCCTCTGCTACAGCTCGCTTAGGATATTTATTGGAATTGTTTTAATGAATTTTTAATGTCTTAATTTAACATAGAAAATCACTTTTACGGTTCTTGATCATATTATTTTTGAACCATGTAAAAATCTTTACATATGTGAATTAGGCAAATAGTTTTATTAGTGTTGATAGTGCTGAATTTACTTTGTTAATAAAAACTATTTAAGATTTTTCCATGCTTTTATTTGCTAGTTACATTGAATTTCTCTTTTTTTAATGACAACACTGTACAAAGCTTTTTGCTAAGCACATTCTTTTTTCAACAAATTTATTTTAATGATTCTGAAAATTAATTTGTAAACGATTTCTAATTAAAAGCGAAATAAAAATATTACTATAAAATATTTGTTTATCGTATGAAGCACTGAACATTTCCTGGATATTTTTTCCCATTTGAAAAATATTTCTCCGATTACATAAAGCTGAAAATATTTTTCAGTACCGGAAACATTTATCAAAAATAATTACAAAAATGTTCATATGTTTGTCGTCATTAATGAAATAATTAATAAATATAGGAAAATTATAATATTATGGTAAGAGAATATATATTTTCATACAGCAAAAGAAGCAAGAACATAAAGATTTTTAATTTTAAATTAAAAAATGATATAAAGATAATATCAAAATATATAGATATTATTTTCTTTTTGTACATAATTAATTTAAGTTTTAATTTTTCTTTTCATTAATCTTTGCAATGAAAGTATTTAAATAAATTCAGAAAATAATCCCGAAAATTCTATTTATACAAAATTTTATCTGTAGGCTTGTAGACTCAAAAAGTTTTAAACATATATTAGTTCAATTTTTCCTTCTGTATTTATTTTTTTTTGTTGTGCATAGCCTAAACCAAGAAAAAAAAACATTATTTATTTTAATAAAAGAAAAATTTTATTTTTTTGTTTAATTGCACTTTAAAATTATTTAAATTTAAAATCGTCTATAGAAAAGAATTGCATATTGTAAATGATACCACATATTCTTTTTAATTTTTATTTGATTTTAATTCAATATATTTTGTTATTCTTTGATTTTACATTAATAAGTAATTTGAAAACAACTGAGCGAATTCTATAAATAAATAATTAAAAGTCTCTTGAAAATTAAAAGGCAAATTTTTTTAAAAGTTTTTCTGTACTTGTTCTTTTTAAAAATCTTCTTGATTCGTTTCCCTAGATGTTCTATTGCATAAGAGCAAATTATTTTTTCTCATTCTAATTTGTTTTAAATTTTCATTTATACTATGTCGTAATAAAACTAATTAAATATAAGTGAGCTGTTATTTTTGTCGTCAATCTTGATATAGCTGTGATAATTAGAAATAGAAGCAAGAAATACGAATATTTTTAAATAAAAATTCACAAAGAGTTTAATTTCCTTATTTAGTTGGCCCATTATAAAATGTAAGCAATATATTTATTACAAACAATAATAATATATTAAATATAAATAATATATTAAACAATATATTATTATTATTGATTATTTAATCAATGGAAAAGTTTGTAGCAAGAAAGAGTTTCGAACAAATATTGTTTAAAATGGAACTAAAATTTTCTATATATTTCACTCCTCCAATGATGCTATTAGACTTAACTATTTCACAAGGAAAAAAAATAAGCTACTGATTACTATTGTATTCCGAAATGCAGTTACAAGACCGTAGGAATATGGAATGTCGGGTAGAATATCTTTCATGATGAGTTTAGAAATTTTTATCCTTTACATAGATATAGCATCACCATTCGAAAAAGTTTCATCAATTACTGATTCGAAGGCAATAAATACTCAATTACTAATTGGTTGGTAACCTTAGTAGCTGTTAGATTGGC
>BPLR01012354.1:0-14319 GCA_021605095.1 Caerostris extrusa | reverse complement strand
TTTAGTTTCTCCTGCCTTTCTATTTTGATACATTTATAGTTTTTATGTGAGGTAATATAAAAGCCACTTGGTCCGTGGCACACCTTAACTATCACACGGCAGGATTCACGAAATCACAAGGGATCACTTTGAAAATAGGCGGAAAACTCCGACCTATTCAATCACTTCAGGGACTTTCTACAGACACTTCAGGGCTTTTTACTTAGACAGTTGTCTTTTATACCAGAAGAAGGGCTGCACCCCCTATTACACACTTAGCACTAACCAGGGGCACGTGTAACTTGAATATAGGCTACGGACGCGGGTAACACTAAGCCCACAACGCTCTACGTTCATCCTGACTTTGGCTCCCGTGACGCTCTTACAGTCATATCAGACCGGGACCTGCGGCTTTAAGTGGATTCCGAACCACTACAAACATCCATGGCACCGCCGGCACTCGGACCTGAAATCTGTGGTACCGAGACCCACAGCACTAAACACTCGGCCATTCAGTGCCAAAAGAGAAATATAGGTTTAGCTTGTCACTCTGCTGCCATTTTTTGCACACTTTAATCTAATTAGATCGGGACTATTGTTAAAAGTAGATTCCGAACCACTTACAAACATCCATGTCACTGAGCCATCAGGGCCCACCCTTTCGATGTATAAAATTTAATAATTAATTAACAGAAGGCATTATTAATAGTTCTTTTATTAATTAAAATCTTTAAGCATCCATTAATTCTTTAACCATCTCTGCTTTAAATTGTTGAATTTCAGTTGTCTGTATGCTAGTTGATATTTAATCACCCGCACAAACTAAGTAAGGATGACTTGGAAAACATTAATTTCTGTAACTTCAGAGAAAATCAATTAAAACTTTCCTCGATTAACGCGAGTGTTAATTTGTGACTTTTCATTTCTCTCCGGCTTTTACTCTATTGATTCAAAGGTGTGAAAAATTATTCGAAACCTTTTCCCATTCAGAGAGTGAATGTCGATTGCAGTGACTAATGGTCTGCCATCTTTTCAGCAATTTAGCTTTTTACCGGAGCAGATTTATCTGAGCTCGCATTCTGGGTAACTTTTCCCCGAGCTTTAATTGCGCTTTCTGTCTCGCCAGTTTAAAATTTCACACATTTGGATGCGATAATAGAAGCTTAAGTCAAATATGTTAAAAGTGAAAATAATTTTTACTTAAATCTCAAAACTGTTTTCTAATTTGTCAGCATCAAAATATTTCTTTTTATTGGCCTTATCTATACCAAGCATGATCATGTAGCATTGTTTTCTCACGGGAAAGCTTTTTGGCATTTCCTTCCCAGGAAAAATTAACCCATCACTCAAATTTGACAGCAAACAAGTAGTATTGTGGGCAGTAATTAGTGTTTTGTACTACTGTGAGCAACAGGAAACTAGAGAACACTGTGTGACCTTCACAGATCAAAATAATTAAAGATTGAATATGGACTATGCCGTGAGTTGTTCCATCGTGATGGGTAATATACCACGAGGTGAGAAATGTCGTCTCCAGAGAGAAGGGAGGGAAGGTGACTGACTGAACCCCTTCTTGACGGATTGTCTTAAAAAAGAGGCTTTTTGGTGAATAAGAGAAAGAATTCTTGCGACGAGTTAACCAGAAGTGTAGTTGTTTTCATTTTTCTCTGAAGTGACTAAATAGACCAGAGTTTCCACCTGTTTTTCAAAGTTAACCCTTTATGGTTTCGTTTATCATGCCGTTTGCCACCCAGACTAGGCAATTAGATTAGACATAGACAAGAGAAGTAAAAGTTTTCTTAGAACATAATACCCTTCTCTTATTGCCAGTCAAGGGATGTTTGTAATAAGTGGAACACTAAGCCCCTCGATGTATAAAATGGAATAATTAATTAACAGAATGCATTATTAATAGTTCTTTTATTAATTAAAATCTTTAAGCATCCATTAATTCTTTACCCATCTCTGTTCTAAATTGTTGAATTTCAGTTGTCTGTATGCCAGTTGATATTTAATCACCAGGCACAAACTAAGCAAGGATGACTTGGAAAACATTAATTCCTGCAACTTCAGAGAAAATCAATTAAAACTTTCCTCGATTAACGCGAGTGTTAATTCGTGACTTTTCATTTCTCGCCGGCTTTTACTCTATTGATTCAAAGGTGTGAAAAATTATTCCGAAACCATTTCCCATTCAGAGAGAGAGAATGTCGATTGCAGTGACTAATGGTCTGCCATCTTTTGCAGCAATTTAGCTTTTACCAGAGCAGATTTATCTGAGCTCGCATTCAGGGTAACTTTGCTAGCCAAGCTTTAATTGCTGTTTCTATACCAGTTTAAAATTTCAGACATTTGGATGTGATAATAGAAGCTTAAGTCAAATATTTTACCAGTGAAAATAATTTGTACTTAACAAATTAAAAAAAAATAATTTATGTATCAAAATGTTTCTTTTTTATTGGCCTTATCTACACGAAGAATTATTACGCAGCATTTTTTTCTAACGGGACGAGTTTTGGCATTTCCTTCCAAGGAGAAATGAATATATATTATTTGATAATTATATAATAACAACCCATCACTCAAATTTGACAGCAGACAAGCAGTTTTGTGGGTAGTTATATTACATACGATTAGTGTTTTGTACTAATGAGAACAACAGGAAACTAGAAAATATCTCTGTGACCTTCACACATCGAAATAATTACGGATTGAACATGGACTACGCCATGAGTTGTTCCATCGTGAGTGGTGATAGACTACGGAGTGAAAAATGTCTACTATAATGAGAAATAAAGTAAATATATATTTTCTTCTGAAACAACTATGTTAGTGATGTAAAATTCGTAGGCTAGGACGCCCCTTTAATAGACTAATTGGCAATTTTAATCCGCTACATGTCTGCTGCTTTAGTAGTTTATAACTTCAAGCCAATTGCCTGGTATATAAAAACATGTAGCGAATTAAGAATTGCCAAGGAGTCTATTAATGGAACGTCTAGCCTACGAATTTTACATAACTAATATAGACAATAGAACTCCGATTAGACTTTGTCAGATTTTGAGCCCAGAACTTCTATTTTGGAAGCTAGAACACTTTGCACATTCAAGACACACAGGACGCTTTTTTTTAAAAATAATATTTGCATTTACAACAAATTATTTCCATTAACCGTGATTAAAAAATAAATGTTATCAATAATCCAAATCAAATTTTTTAAAAAAATATTTCAAAATTTCAACAGTGCAAAAATTTAAGACTTAAAAATATTTAAGAATATCAATCCAAAAAATATCGTATCTGTAAAATTTCAACGCAATGAAAAAACTGCTGACTGACTGATTTATTGGATCCTTCGCATCCACAGTAAAACCGTTCACCATCACTCAACCACAACTTCATGATCCTCAACTCCCCTCTCCTTGAGATATCTTGAAAGGTACTGATTACACGTCCACCCCTCCCACCCGCCGGCTTGTTAGAAAAGCATTCTTTTTTGTCATATCCTCCGAAATTCCTTTCTTTCCCTTGCTTATCTGTTAACGCACGTCAAACATTCTTCTGTTTTATGAGATCGATTTCCAGATACGGATCGTCTGCAAAAACCGAACACTTCTCCCCCTGCCCCCCCTGCCCCCCATCTCTCTGAGGAGTTGGTTCCCTAAATTTAGAAGGGCGGAAAAGTGTGGCAACCTCAGAAATAAAAGATAGAGGGGTTTTTGTGTGGTTTTTGTAGATAAAGATATTTCATTTGATTTGCTATGTTTCTATAGTAGGTAGGTATGTTGTTGAAGAAATATTAATTTTATGTTGTTAAGTGCATTATGCTTCTTTAAATGAACGAATAAATACATTTTTATGCAGCTAAGTATAAGTTAGTCTAAATTTCGTGAATATTTTTTGGGGATTCTAATTTTTTTTATACTTTTATTTATTTTCTGATGGGACCTGAGAAAACAGTATAACGATATTTCTATTTAAGCTTACATACGTCAAATTATGCTTCTCCTAATTACAATGTAACCTGGTGGCTAATTTGCTAGAGCCTTTAGTACCACAAGTTTCAGGGTCCAGCCCTGATGTTGGCATGGATGTTTGTGAGTGGCTCACAATCCACATTAAACTGTAGATCCCCTTCTAATCAGCCTAAAGTGCGCACAAAATGAACGTAGAGCGGCAAACCAAACGAAACAAAACCTAGTTACAGTAAATATATATTGTATCAATCTTTCAATACATCCTCATTGTGCCAACAGTATTGTATTGATGCTAGTGAGTAAAATGTAATACATCTTTTCTAATCTATATTCAATAACATAAACAACATAACATATTCAATAACAACATATTAATCTTTCAACATGCACTACTTATATTTGAGTGGTACTGTATTAAATGTATAGATACTACATGATTTTAGATTTTTAGATTTAGAGGGACTGTCCCTGGAACCTAGAGATCTCAATCCATCCAAGTATAATATGGCTGTTGGGGGGTAGGACAGACAACTGTTTTGGAATCTGCCAGTAGGCAGACGGTCTCGGTCCAACATGGAATGCGGCCAGTGAGTTAGTTTTTGTATCTAAAGATTTGTGATAAACGTAGATTGTAAATAATTATCAGCATCGAGTAGCTAGAGCTCTGGCGCTGGGTACCACAGGTTTCGCCCGAATCCCGATAGTGCCATGTATGCTTGTAGGGGTTCGAAAACTATTTTAAACCGTAGGTTCCGGTATCCTATGACTTTAGAGCGTCACAGAGCCCAAACAGACTTCTCACCCCCACCATTCCCAAACTGTAAAGAGGTAACTCAGCTCTAGGCACAGTTATGTGGTGTGGTGTACTAGTAGTAGTAGTAGTACAAAGAAAGCAAATTGTTTACAAACCAAATATAATTTTATGAAACTATGTGTTCATATTTAAAGAAATATATTACATAAAAACTCAACTTGTATTATTTGTTATCTTAAAACAAAGATACTTTGTGCATTTTTTTAAATTTCAGAAAAAAAAACCATAAAATGTACATAAAAATTTTTAATTTGAAATGGTTACCTAATCCTTTTTTTGTTCTATCAAGATTTCTTTCTTACTATAAACGAAAATCTTGTAACTACCTCTAGTCATTGGTCCACTCTTCTGTCCATTGCATTTAATCGAATTCTTTTGGATCAAGAAACTTCTGATACAATGAGGAATCCTCCACTTATGATAAAATGCCCAACTTTTGTTAGATAGCCTCTCCATTTCCGATAAATTCGAACGTTTTCGTCCCTCCCCTACCCAACCCCTCAGGGACCTTCTTTTACACAAAAAAAGGGGCTGGGGGGTGGAGGGTTGACAGAGAGGGACTGTCGGTGGAACCTAGAGATCTCAATCCATCCCTGCAGACGAGACAGAAAAATCCACACCCGACAGTGATCAGTGGACTTGCTGACTGACTCCCCGCTAGTTCTGCTCGGAGTTAGGGGCATTTACGTGTTTATTTTTGCACAGAAAAATCGTCTGCCGGTGTTGGGGTGGGGGGATAATGAATCATTTCTCGGCTGGGCTGTCCCCCGGTCGAAGATGCTTTCGTCTTGATGTCTTCTTTGATAAATAGATAAATATGCCGTTTGATGGATCGTCCGGTGCGCTGGAATGATGCGCAGTAGGGTTCTAGGGGATGGCGACAGGGGTGGTGCAGCGAAAAAAGTACGATTTATCATTGAGTGGATAGGTACCCCGGTGTGAGATCGCGCGAGAAATGTTAGATAAAGAACTGAGACAGTTATCACTGTTTGAAGTTATATATATTACGTTAATAAATATAGTTAAATATACTAGCAAAGCAAGTTTAACAAGCACAGCAAATCAAACAAACAAGAAAGGTAAAAAACAAGCAGATCAAACAAAAAAGCGAAGCAAGTAAACATAAAAAATAAATACGTGTATTACATACTAACATACCAAGTGTAAGAACAAAGAAAAGGAAATCAGTAAAATAGATTAAAAAAACAAAATTACTTTTAAGAGAACATGCAATGAAAACAGCCATCAATTTATTATTTTTGTTTTCATTTTTACTTGATGTAAGATACGTTTCATAAGCATATCTAGAATAGAATTTAAATTCATAGAATTGTTTAAGAACAATTTTTTATTTGTGTTATTTCAAATTGTTTCCAGATCCTTCTAATCCACTCAATCTAATCCATACCCTAATTACTAATGTATCCTCATTCTAATCCCCTCATTCTAATACAAATTCTAATTACTAATCCACACTATAATTACTAATCCATCCCTACTCTAATCCTCACTCTAATCCACATTATAATTACTAATCCATCCTCATTCTAATCCACTCAATCTAATCCATCCTCACTCTAATCCTCATTCTAATCCACTCAATCTAATCCCTACTCTAATAACTAATCCATTCTCACGCAAATCCACTCAATCTAATCCATACTCTAATAACTAATCCATTCTCACGCAAATCAACTCAATCTAATCCATACTCTAATAACTAATCCATTATCACGCTAATCAATCTAATCCATATTCTAATTACTAATCCATTCTCACGCTAATCCACTCAATCTAATCCATACTCTAATAACTAATCCTCATTCTAATCCACTCAATCTAATCCATACTCTAATAACTAATCCATTCTCGCGCTAATCCACTCAATCTAATCCATACTCTAATAACTAATCCTCATTCTAATCCACTCAATCTAATCCACACTATAATTACTAATCCATCCCTACTCTAATCCTCACTCTAATCCACATTATAATTACTAATCCATCCTCACTCTAATCCTCATTCTAATCCACTCAATCTAATCCATACTCTAATAACTAATCCTCATTCTAATTCCACTCAATCTAATCCATACTCTAATAACTAATCCATTCTCGCGCTAATCCACTCAATCTAATCCCTACTCTAATAACTAATCCATTCTCACGCAAATCCACTCAATCTAATCCATACTCTAATAACTAATCCATTCTCGCGCTAATCCACTCAATCTAATCCATACTCTAATAACTAATCCTCATTCTAATCCACTCAATCTAATCCATACTCTAATAACTAATCCTCATTCTAATCCACTCAATCTAATCCATACTCTAATAACTAATCCTCATTCTAATCCACTCAATCCATACTCTAATAACTAATCCATTCTCACGCAAATCCACTCAATCTAATCCATACTCTAATAACTAATCCATTCTCACGCTAATCCAATCTGATCCATATTCTAATTACTAATCCATTCTCACGCTAATCCACTCAATCTAATCCATTCTCACGCTAATCCACTCAATCTAATCCATTCTCACGCTAATCCACTCAATCTAATCCATACCTTAATTACTAATCTATCTTACTTCTAATCCACTCAATCTATACCAGAGAACCTGTACTGAATAACCAAAATAATGGGTAGAATTATAGTAAAATATAATGGACAAGATATGAAGCTAATTACTGCCAAAAATTAGAATTAGTGGATAAAAGTAATCTCTAAATCTTACCAGAGAGGTTTATAGATGTCTTGCCTGTCGAATCCACAAAAATAAATTCAGAAGACAACCATATTACCAAGAACAGGTAGGATAGAACATACTAAATTTTGGGATTGCTAATTTTATATGCAGAATTAATTGCATTTATTGTATATGAAAAATTATAGAAAAAATATCTAGACCATCTAAAGTGAACCTCTGTTAAGACTTAATTTCACATAACAAAGTATGGCCTTCCATTTTTGTACTTATTATCAACTATGCCATTAATTCATGTCATGAATGATGGAAATTATTGACTAAAAATAATAGCAATTGTACTTAAAGGAAGAATTTTATTTATAAATAATTTAATGTCTTTTTAATTTAATTTATTTAACAACAATTTCTTCTGTAAATAAAATTGCAGTAATAAAACTTTAGTGCTAAAATGAAAATAATAAAATGTCTCCCGGACGATGCAATACAGGCCTTACAACGCCTAGGCATGATGAGTATCAAATTATCAATCTGATCATGGGGAATATTACACCACTCATCAAGCAATGCCCTCCGAAGTTCCGGTTGACAGGTGGGAGGGGGCTGACGGGCTGCAATTCGTCGGCCAAGCATATCCCACACATGCTCTATTGGATTCAAGTCCGGTGAGTATGCTGGCCAATCCATACGGGTGATATCCTCCAATTGAAGGCATTCGTCTACAATGTTTGCACGGTGAGGACGGGCGTTGTCATCCATAAACAGAAATTCAGCACCCATGGCGCCCCGAATCAAACGTACATGTTGTGCCAGAATGACATCCCCATAGACGTGGCCTGTCATCGTTACACTCTGAACATGCAGGTCAGTTCTAGAGCCAAGAATAATTCCTCCCCAAACGAGCCATTCTGCACCACCGTAACGGTGTCGTTCAATGGTGTTCTCTTGGTGGTAACGGGTACCTGGCGCTCTCCATATATGAAAGTCCGGCGAGAATCAGACTACAAACTAAACCTGGACTAGTCGGAAAACATCACACCAGACCACCGTCGCGGTGTCCACAATGCATGCTCTCTACTCCAGGTTAATCGCAGGCGACAGTGAGTTGCGGTAAGTGGAACACATCTGACAGGCCTACGAGCATAGAGACCAATGTGCCCTAAGCGTCTGTACACGGTCTGTCTTGAAACTGTCGTACCGGTAGCTGAAGAGAGTTGACGAGACAGGTCTGATGTTGTGCTTCGCCTGTTTCTTTTGGCAGTAACTGGTAAATACCGATCCTCATTCGGCGTCGTAACTCGGGGGCGACCTGTGCTGTAACATCTACTCACATTACCATCATCTTGGAATCGTTGCCAAAGCCTGGAGATGACACTCTGGGCGATTCCAAGTTCCTCGGATACTTCCAGCCGGGTACGTCCACATTCCAGTCGTCCGATAATTCTACCACGTAAAAAACCATCCAAATGCTTCCTTTGTGTCATAACTATGCGGTAATTGCACTGAAAGGCTTTTAAAGCTGTTGTGAACAATTTTACTTCTTTGCCACCATTCCTTATATACCCCTCTCTTACACTCTCGTCATTGTGACGTACTATCCGCGCCATCTGGCGGTTTCCTGTAATTTGCATATTCTTCTTCAAGATGTGTGTGATAATTCTACAGGTGAAATTTTTATTTTAGAGTTCAATTTCTGTGTGATTCTGAATTATCCTTAATTTATGGACAGGAGTGTATATAACTAATAAAAAATAAATGAGAAAGGAAATGGCATAAATTAAAAGAGATAAAAAATAATTTTTTTTTTTTTTTTGATGACTTTAAAAATGAAATGTATAAATATGAAATGAGAAGGAACTATAATATTAGAATGAGGTCCACCATCCGGTGGGTTAGGCAGTAATGGCACTTCAGGAGAATGTATGACGGGAAAAAACAAGGGCTTATATGTTAAGAACAGTATGCGTTTTTTTCTATTTTTAAACAAAGAAATATCATACCTAGAAAGATAATTTCAAACCGAATTGCAAGTGTGAGGAAGATTATTCTAGAAAGTTTTAGAAATTTTAAATATAAATTGGCGAATTTTAAGGGGAAGTTAATCGAATGTCTAATATACTGATTCCTGAAGTACCAAGGTGAGTTGATGGACATCCGAAGGATTTTGTTTTCAAGTCTTTGGATGATTTCCAAGTTACATTTTTGTGGAGTCCCAAACTGGACTTGCATAAGTGATTATGCATGTACTGTATGAAAATAAGAAATTTGTTATGTAGTGCCAGGTTAGAGTTTCTGGAAATTAGAGGATAGAAGATACGGATAGCGTTATTAAATTTATTTCGGAGGTTTTTAATATGCTGAAAGTAGATGAGATTTTTATCAAGAGTGATGCCAGGATATTTGAATTGTTTGGATCAAGATACAGTTGTGTTATAAATAGTAATTAGTTGGGTTAGTAAATTTCCTTTTACGAGTAAAGAGAACACAGTCTCAATTTTGTCGTTATTGAGTTTAATTTTCCAGCGGGTTATTAAAATACATCAGCTTTAACCCTTACAAAATTTTAAAGCAAGTATATGGTCCTTACATGCATGATACTAATTAATTGTACAAAAATAAGAATTGCTTTCTGGCATGTGCATCTATTGGATATTGAAACAGGGACTAACCCAGGAAATATTAACTTAAACAAAATATTAACTTTAATAATATCGGCTTTGATAGTGACATTTTTTTTTTCAAATAGTAGGGATGAGGTTAGAAAAATGCACAAATAATTTGTGAAAAATAACAATGTTATTACATTTGTTTAAATCAAATATACTCCTGTAAGTTATGAATTCCAACCGACTTATTCAAAAACAAAAAGGTTTTAATATACAAGAAATAATCTTCATCTTCTTTCAATTTTATTTAATGTTAAATTATAATAGAAAAAATATATATAAGTACATGGTAGATCAATTTCGTTTTCAGTTTTTTAAGAAATAAACATAGTATAAATATTATTCTTATATATCCTCAAAAAAGAAACATCCATCTCTCACAATCTTGTATCATTACATCACAGGTACTCGTTATGATTATCAGTGTCATCATAGAAACTGAGCTATAAAGAACCCACTTTTTCAAAAAAGATAGTTCCCTGACTTCATCTTTAAAGCCATTTTTTTTTTTTATTTTGGTTTGCTTCTTTACATTGGACCAAAATCGTGACCACCATTAAAATCTGCCAAGACCACCAAGTAAACCATCCTCGAATGCCACTGAACAGTGCTGAAACACGTGCTTTTCCCTAGAAAAATGAAGCTAACTACTGGAAGTTGGTGGAAAAAAAATATGAAGAAAACACATAAAAGATTGTAGAAAAAAGTAGAGAGAAGTTAGACATTACTCAACCACAAATCTGTCAGAAAATCACTTCGGTCAACTTTTAAGGGTCACGGTTTTTCTTATTGGTTAAGATTTCTACAAGAAAAATAAGTCCAGAGAAGAAGTAGAAGACGAAAAAAGAAAGAAATGGTCGAAACGCGAACCATTAGTTACTTTAAAAATCATCAATCTTTCTCCAATAAAAGTTCGTTTTCTGGAGGGAGTTTTGTCTTTTTGTTTGGTGGTTCAGAAATCTTGTCACTTTTCTGGTTAATGTATTAAAGTGTCCGTTCGGCTTGCAGGATTGAAATATTGTGTCCTTTGTCGCGATCGCCTTTTATGAAAAACTTTGCAACGCGTAATGTCTCTTTGTTAAGAAGTTTAATAAATGGAAGTGATTGGTCGTGTGTGATAACATTAATTTATCCACAACAAAAAAGAGAAAATAGGACATGCTGGAAGTTTTAAAGAATGGCTATATTGATTTATTTTTGTGCATTATATATGAAAGACTCTTTTAGTAATGAACTGGTATTACAAAATATCCAAACCCCGTATTATACCAGTTTCTTTGAATATTGGCTGGTCAGATTTAGTGGTGGTAAATGATGATCCTAATATGAGTCTAGAGCAGTGAGGTGTCAGTCAGCCTTCAGCCCTCGTGGGTCCTCGCTAAAACTGAAGTTACATATTAGGCTTAGCCATTAGCCTGGTGTAGTCTTTCCTGCACCAGTGGGAATTAGTAACAACTACAAGATTCCTTTAGTAATGAACTATTATTATAAAGTATAAAAAAAAAACGTATTCTAACATGTTTTTGAATGGCTACGTCTTTGCTAGACTGATGTTTAATCAAATTTAAGGGTAGTAAAATAAAACACATAGGGGTTGCAACAATGAAGTCAATATACTTATCACAACACGGCTGTATACTTCAGCAACCAAAGACTCTTTTTACTAATGAATTATTATGACAAAGTATCCAAAAAAACTTATTATAACAATGTTTTTGAATGTCTGAGAATTTGCAGGACCGATGTTTAATCAAACTTAGGTGTAGTAAAAAAAAAAAAATACAGAACAGACATGGGGGTTGTGACATTGAAGTAAATATACTTATCAAATGACTGGTGCTTATTTCAACATGAAGTTAAGATACTTATCTCATGACTAGTGTATACTTCAGCGTGAAGTCAAGATGCTTTGCCACATTACTGGTGAACACTTCAGCATGAAGTTAAGATACTTATCTCATGACTAGTGTATACTTCAGCGTGAAGTCAAGATGCTTGCCACATTACTGGTGAACACTTCAGCATGAAGTTAAGATACTTATCTCATGACTAGTGTATACTTCAGCGTGAAGTCAAGATGCTTGCCACATTACTGGTGAACACTTCAGCATGAAGTTAAGATACTTATCTCATGACTAGTGTATACTTCAGCGTGAAGTCAAGATGCTTGCCACATTACTGGTTAAGATACACTTCAGCATGAAGTTAAAGGTAACTTATCTTCATGACTAGTGTATACTTCAGCGTGAAGTCAAGATGCTTGCCACATTACTGGTGAACACTTCAGCATGAAGTTAAGATACTTATCTCATGACTAGTGTATACTTCAGCGTGAAGTCAAGATGCTTGCCACATTACTGGTGAACACTTCAGCATGAAGTTAAGATACTTATCTCATGACTAGTGTATACTTCAGCGTGAAGTCAAGATGCTTGCCACATTACTGGTGAACACTTCAGCATGAAGTTAAGATACTTATCTCATGACTAGTGTATACTTCAGCGTGAAGTCAAAGATGCTTGCCACATTACTGGTGAACACTTCAGCATGAAGTTAAGATACTTATCTCATGACTAGTGTATACTTCAGCGTGAAGTCAAGATGCTTGCCACATTACTGGTGAACACTTCAGCATGAAGTTAAGATACTTATCTCATGACTAGTGTATACTTCAGCGTGAAGTCAAGATGCTTGCCACATTACTGGTGAACACTTCAGCATGAAGTTAAGATACTTATCTCATGACTAGTGTATACTTCAGCGTGAAGTCAAGATGCTTGCCACATTACTGGTGAACACTTCAGCATGAAGTTAAGATACTTATCTCATGACTAGTGTATACTTCAGCGTGAAGTCAAGATGCTTGCCACATTACTGGTGAACACTTCAGCATGAAGTTAAGATACTTATCTCATGACTAGTGTATACTTCAGCGTGAAGTCAAGATGCTTTGCCACATTACTGGTGAACACTTCAAGATGTTGCCACATGAAGTTAAGATACTTATCTCATGACTAGTGTATACTTCAGCGTGAAGTCAAGATGCTTGCCACATTACTGGTGAACACTTCCCAGCATGAAGTTAAGATACTTATCTCATGACTAGTGTATACTTCAGCGTGAAGTCAAGATGCTTGCCACATTACTGGTGAACACTTCAGCATGAAGTTAAGATACTTATCTCATGACTAGTGTATACTTCAGCGTGAAGTCAAGATGCTTGCCACATTACTGAGTGAACACACTTCAGCATCTCATGACTAGTGTAAAGATACTATCACTCAGCATGACTATCAGTGTATACTTCAGCGTGAAGTCAAGATGCTTGCCACATTACTGGTGAACATCTCGTTCTTCAGCATGGTTAAACACTTCAGATGAAGGCTGACTAGTGTATACATGACTGGAACACTTCATGTGTAGTGTACTTCAGCGTGAAGTCAAGATGCTTGCCACATTACTGGTGAACACTTCAGCATGAAGTTAAGATACTTATCTCATGACTAGTGTATACTTCAGCGTGAAGTCAAGATGCTTGCCACATTACTGGTGATACACTTCAGCATGTATACTTCCCCAGCGTGAAGTCAAGATGCTGCTATCTCATGACTTAGTGTATACTTCAGCGTGAAGTCAAGATGCTTGCCACATTACTGGTGAACACTTCAGCATGAAGTTAAGATACTTATCTCATGACTAGTGTATACTTCAGCGTGAAGTCAAGATGCCAATTGCCAGCATTACTGACTAGTGTATACTTCAGCGTGAAGTCAAGATGCTTGCCACATTCAGCACTTCAGCATGAAGTTAAGATACTTATCTCATGACTAGTGTATACTTCAGCGTGAAGTCAAGATGCTTGCACATTACTGGTGAACACTTCAGCATGAAGTTAAGATACTTATCTCATGACTAGTGTATACTTCAGCGTGAAGTCAAGATGCTTGCCACATTACTGGTGAGAACACTTCAGCATGAAGTTAAGATACTTATCTCATGACTAGTGTATACTTCAGCGTGAAAGTCAAGATGCTTGCCACATTACTGGTGAACACTTCAGCATGAAGTTAAGATACTTATCTCATGACTAGTGTATACTTCAGCGTGAAGTCAAGATGCTTGCCACATTACTGGTGAACACTTCAGCATGAAGTAGCAATACGTAA
>BPLR01012353.1:0-120843 GCA_021605095.1 Caerostris extrusa | reverse complement strand
TTTTCCATTTGCGTTTCAATTTATTGAAAAATGAACTCCACATTTCTCTACTGTTTCAAGCTGCGTTTCAATTCGGTATACATTTTGTGGCCGTTGCGAAAGACCCTTGAATAACTAGTAAACATGAAACGCTTATTTTTTAAAATTCAATGAATTTAATATGTGGATTGGTGGATATGGCAAAAATAATGTATGGTTTGCCAGTTTTTGTTAGGGCCTGAATGGCCGAGTGGCTAGAGCTCTGTCGCTCGGTATCCCCGGTTTTTCTGTTCAAGTCCCGACGATGCCATGGGTGTTTGTAGTGATTCGGAATCCACTTTAAGCCGTAGGTCCCAGTCCGTTTAACCTAAAGTGTGCCCAAATGTCCGTAGATCACAAACCAATTTTGTTTTTATTTACTGATGTTTCGTAAATATCTATCTTAAAGTAAACTCTTAGTTTTATTATTGTATCATAGCAGAAACAAAGATATTTAGCATGTTATTTCTTCATAATTTATACATGTTTCAAAGATTATTGTAAATATAAATGTTTAAAGTTATAACTAGAACCTGGTGGCAGAGTGAATAGCATTCTGGCGCTTTATACCAGAGGTTTTTTTGACCCCGAGTTCCATGGATGTTTGTAGTAGTTCAGGATCCCCATTAAACCATAGGTTCAGGTCTAATATGACCGTAGAGTGAAAATCCATGGGGTTGACTTTAGGGCTAACAAACCTTCCCAGTAAACAAAATATTCTCATGCTTCGAAATATGCCTGTTGGCAGAAGGCCTTGGCCAATCCTAGCACTATTGCGCCAATAAAAGAAGATCGTACAAACAGATATATAATGTCGTATAAGATTAAAACTTTTAAAATTTATATTTTATTGCAATTTTACAAATTGTTGGTTATTGATTAGCATCTTTAATTGTTATTGCTTAAATGCTTCACACTCAAAGGTGAGTACACATGCTACATTGATAAATGGTTGAGCCACTGATGATGATGATATTCTATGACAAGCAAATCTACATATGAACCGTTTTGCTCTTATGTATTGTTTCATAGATATATTTATTTTCAAGATATTTTTTTAATATATCTGATAATACGTTGCTTTCTTGAATCGGATAAATTTTCTTTTAGCAAAATCGTCATGAATTATATACACATTTATTGGGTTCTGTGTATTTATGAGTTCTACGATATTCTAAAATTAAGTCTGACAGTTGCGATAAACAGTGACCAAAAAAAGAGAGCAAACTATGTGACACGAAGTCATTTTCAAGATGAAGATTTGAATCCACACGAGAATATTCGAAAATTAATGTTTTGATCAGTACCAAATCGCTCAGTGCAATCAAATGCCCTTGCTGTATTATTAAGTTAAACAATTTGGCTTATTTATAAACCCAAATTATAAATATTTATAAATTGTTGTTGAAAAATATGTACCTCATTTATCTATTATCTCATTTCTATTATCTATTTATCTTTATCTCTCTATGATATGTTATTTAAATGGTAAGCATAAGACACTAAATATCCATTTCTTTAAGGGTAAAAAAAAATCATGAATTATCTATAATAGAATGTTATTCAATAGTCCAAATATTTGATGACTACCTGAATTGTTCGTTAATATATTCCTTATTTCTATATTTATTAAATCAATTTCTTATTTAACGTACCTAAACATTTTTCTTAAACATATACTTATTTGTAGTAATCTATACGATCCTTAAATGGTAAGCGTATGACACTAAATATTCATTTCCTTAGGAGGAAAAAAAATTTCATTCCTGTTTGCTTAAGCAGAGGGATGGTTGCCAGAAAATCAAATCCTTCCAAAAAACTCCTTCTCTGGCATGTTGAGAAGGAAAAAAAAAAATTTTGCAAAAAGTCAAAGAAAATGTCCACAAACATCTCCACAACAAATATGTACAAACTGACAAGAAACTCAACCAGCGTCTCCATCTGTGGCATCGCATAATTCCTCTTCCATTTTCTTCACGGGAGCAAACAGAGTAGACCCTCAAGAAGAATTCCAACAGAAGTCCCCTTTGAAAGCAGGATAAATAATTCAACAGCAGTTTGCTGAAGTGCAAAGCAAAAATAAAAGAAGAGAGCCAAGAAGAAGAAGAAGAAGAAGAAGAAGCAAGAGAGGCAAGAGCAGGTTTGACAGTTGTCGCTTTCTGTGATTTTTATTGCGTCTTCAATCTAATCTAATTGAGTGAAGAGTTTTTAGAAAGTCTTGTGAGTGTCGCCCACCATAGAACCGCCAGGAATTCAAACATCTGTCTCTAAAAAAAAAGGTTGACTTTTGGGCAGTGAAAGGATGTCTGTGGATGTCGTAGGTTTTGTGTGGTCATAATTTAGGCACAAAAAAGTTTGCCGAGAGTTGGTAGGTTTCTACTTCTATTAGTATTTTCATTTCTTTTTTATACAGTTGTTTGTAAAATTTTTTTAAATCAGCCATTAAATGTAAATTTACCCACCTATTTATGAAACCTGCGCAAACTTAGCACGAGACATAAAAACAATTCCTCAACTATTTATCATAGAATATTTATTCACTATGTGTTGTCTTCAAAAATTTAATATTTTCAGTTCTATATAGGACCATTTATTTTCGAGAATTTATTTGAACATGGTTTTATATTTAGAGCAATATTATAAAAGACCCTTTTCACACATTTTGCAGAGTCCAAATATTTTAAAACTGCTAGAATTGTTCGTCAAATATTCTTTAGTACTATATTTATTAAATTAGTTACTTATTTAACGTATCTGTACATTATTTTACTTATATGATTATTGGTCTTACATATACATATTTATCGTAATCTTTGATACAATACTTAAATGGTAATCATACTAGATGACACTAAGTATTCATTTACTTAAAAGAAAAAAAAAAACATGAATTATTTATCATAGAATATATTTTCTTAAATAGTTTTATTTTGTTCTATGTATTGTCTTAACAAATTTAATATTTTTAGAATTGTACAGGACCACTTATCTTCGGTAAATTATTACAATTTGGTTTTATATTTACACCAGTAATATAAAACACCCATTTCACACCATTTTACATAGAGCCCAAATATCTTTAAGACGATCTGCATTATTCGTTAAAAAATATTCTTCATTACTATATTTATTAAATTAGTTACTTATTTAACGTAGCTATACAACCAATTTATTTATATACGCTTTTGCCAAAAACTGTGATACGATCCTTAAATAGAAAGCATATGACAGTAAATATCCATTTCATTTAGAGGAAAAAAAAATTCCATTCCTGTTTGCTTAAGCAGAGGGATGGTTGCCAGAAAAATCAAATCCTTCCAAGACACTCCTTCTCCGGCATGTTGAGAGGAAAAAAAAAAGGTGCAAAAATCAAAGAAAATGTCCACAGACATCTCCACAGCAAATATGTACAAACTGACAAGAAACTCAACCAGAGTCTCCGTCTGTGGCATCCCTTAATTCTTCGTTCATTTTCTTCACGGGGAGCAAACAGAGCAGACCCTCAAGAAGGAATTCCAACAGAAGTTCCCTTCGAAAGCAGGATAAATAATTCAACAGCAGTTTGCCCAAGTGCAAGAAGCAAAAATAAAAGAAGAGAGTCAAGAAGAAGAAGAAGAAGCAAGAGAGGCAATCGCAGGTTTGACAGTTGTCGCTTTCTGTGATTTTTATTACGTCTTCAATCTAATCTAATTGAGTGAAGAGTTTCAGAAAGTCTTGTGAGTTTCGCCCACCATAGCACCACTAGGAATTCAAACATCCGTCTCTAACAGAAAATGTCTTTTTTGTGTAGTGAAAGGATGTCTTAGGTTTTATGTGGCCATAATTTAGGCACAAAAAATTTGTCGAGGGTTGGTAGGTCTCTACTTCTAATAGAATTTTTTTTTCATTTTTTTTATTCATTTGTTAGTAAAATTCTTTTAAATCAGCCATTAATTGTAAATTTAGCCACCTATTTCAGAAACCTGTGCATATATAGAATGAAAAATAAAGAAATTCATGAACTATTTTTCATAGAATGTTTATTCAATATGTGTAGTCTTTAAGAATTTAGCATTTTCAGATCTATATAGGACCATTTATTGCCGAGAATTTATTTCAAAATTGTTTTACATTTAGAGCAATAATATAAAAGACCCTTTTCACACTTCTTGCAGAGTCCAAATGTTTTAAAACTGCTAGAATTGTTCGTCAAAATAATCTTCATTACTAGATTTATTAAATTAGTTACTTATTTAAGGTATCTATACTTTATTTTACTTATATGATTATTGGTCTTATATATACATATTTGTCGTAATCTATGATACGATACATAAATGGTGATCACACTATATGACACTAAATATTCATTTCCTTAAGAGAAAAAAAAAAATCATGAACTATTTATCATAGAATACATTATCTTAGAAAATTGTATTTTGTTCTATGTATTGTCTTAAAAAATTCGAAAATTTTTGACTTATAGAGGACCACTTATCTTCGCTAAATCAGTACAAAATGGTTCTATATTTACAATAAATATATCTCAAAATGGTTTTTATATTTAGAGGAAAAGACTAACGTTAAAATACACTTTTTCGCCCTTTTTTTTGGAAAGAGCCCAAATATCTTTAAGACGACCTGAATCGTTTGTCAAAACATTCTTCATCACTATATTTATTAAATTAGTCACTTATTTAATGTAACTATACAGCCTTTTAATTAAATATATACTTTTTGCAGTAATCTATCATACTATACTTAAATGGTAAGCATATGACACTAAATATCCATTTCATTTAGAGGAAAAAAAAAGTCCAGTCCTGTTTGCTTAAGCAGAGGGATGGTTGCCAGAAAATCAAATTCTTCCAAGAAACTCCTTCTCTGGCATGTTGACAAAGAAAAAAAAATGTTGCAAAAAGTCAAAGAAAATGTCCACAAACATCTCCACAGCAAATATGTACAAACTGACAAGAAACTCAACCAGCTTCTCCATCTGTGGCATCCCTTAATTCTTCGTCCATTTTCTTCACGGGGAGCAAACAGAGCAGACCCTCAAGAAGGAATTCCAACAGAAGTCCCCTTCGAAAGCAGGATAAATAATTCAACAGCAGTTTGCCAAAGTGCAAGAAGCAAAAAATAAAAGAAGAGAGCCAAGAAGAAGAAGAAGCAAGAGCGGCAAGCGCAGGTTAGACAGTTGTCGCTTTCTGTGATTTTTATTGCGTCTTCAAGCTAATCTAATTGAGTGAAGAGTTTCAGAAAGTCTTGTGAGTGTCGCCCATCATAGAATCCGCCAGGAATTCAAACATCTGTCTCTAAAAGAAAATGACTTTTTTTTGGGCAGTGAAAGGATGTCGTAGGTTTTATGTGGTCATAATTTAGGCGCAAAAATAGTTTGCCGAGGTTTGGTGTGTTTCCAATTCTATTAGAGTTTCTTTATTTAATTCCTTCTATTAGCACACACTCTCCCTATATATATCTTGTTCAAATTTTTAATCGTTAATAAAATACTTTTTATTCATCCATTCAAGTTGAAATATATTTTTTTTGAACTTGTAGTGGATGACACTTGCTGTTAATGCAGTTTTTTTCAAATATTAATTTAGTAATTAAATTTAATTAATTAATAAAAGATTTTAATTAATTAATAATTTTTTTTCAGATTTACGTTGCATATATCTACCAATATGGCGCCAGTTAAACTTAAAAAATGAATGAAAATTATTTTTAAAGGACTTTCTGCAATATTGTAAAAAGAAAGAATTATTGACTTATTTTTTTTTTTATATTTCTTGTTTGATGAAACACACAGAGTATCTGATAATACGCGTACATCTTAATTTATTTAAAATCGAAATGAATCCCTTTACAGACCTAAAATGTCATTATAAAAGTAAATAAATTTCCAAGTAGCTTTTTCACTTTTCTGCTAATTTTATGTGTCTCTTCAATTTTAGGAATTTAATAATCCGTTTCTGATATTAAATGTCTTTTTTTGCGCAAAGAAATCATGCCTGAAGGTAACGTAGGTTTTATGCGGTCATAATTTAGGCACAATAAAGTTTGCCGAGGGTATGTAAATTCCTATTACAATTTCTTTTGATTTTTATTATGTACACAGAGTGTCTTATTATTACACGATAAATCCCAATTTTTGTAATAAAATGAAATGAGATCGAAATTAAATATTTTTACTAATCTAAATTGTAATTTAAAAATATACAAATTTCAAGTGGCTTTTTTCTTTTAATATTAGGTGTCTTTTAAACTTATGGGTTATTATATAATATTATGTGTTTCTTCAATTTCAGGAATTTAAGCATTCGTCTTTGAAATGAAATGTCGTTTGTGGTTAACGAAATGATGTCTGAGGATGTTTTTAGTGAGTGTTTAGGGGCTGATGGTCGAATGGCTAGCGCTTGGAGCTAGCCACTTGGTACCACCACGCTCGGTACCTACAAATCCACGGAACCACAGGTTTCGTGTCCTAGTCCCGGCTGTGCCAAGGTTGTTTGTAATGGTTCGGAATCCCCTTTAAACAGTAGGTCCTGGTCTTATATGATTTTAAAGCATTGTCTTGATATTTAGTCAGTCTTCAGCCCCTGGTACCTCGTTAAAATGAAGCTACATCTTACACTTAGGTGTGGCCCAGTTGCCTGCGACAGGGTCTTCTGGACCTGATGTAGGCTTTCCTGCACCAAGCGGATAAGTAAAAACAACAACTGATGTCGTAGGTAATATGTTGTCATAATTTAGGAAAAAAAAATTTGCCGAGGGTGGAAGTGTTTACTTCTATAAATATATAAATATATGTATATATATATATATTATCTTTAAAATAATCTTTAAAACATACATAGCATATGACAATTACACTCTACATTATGAAAATATTTAAAATAATTAAAAGCAATTAATTTTTTTTTCCTGAGGACGTGGAAAAAGTTTTAGTTTTTGCTAAACTACATTTTTTTAATTTTGTCGAAGTTTTTACTTATTATTATTTTTTTCCTTTTAATTTACGAAACATAAATAGCATCTAATAATTAAATGAAACATTTCAAAACTATGTTAAAATAAAATTTTTGTACTTCATTTTAAAATCTAATTACAGAAGGAAATAAATTTCCAAGTGGCATTTATATCTTAGAAAACAGAAAATGGTTATATTTGTAAGAAGATAAAGAAAAAAAAAGTAATATAAATGAGTAACCCTTTGCTAAAAAGACAAAAAGAAAGGAAGAAAGAAATTCTTTTTAATAGAAACCAAAACGAATTTACCCCATTTCTTCAACTTTTACCAAGTTGTTTTTTTTTTTTTATTACGCCTTGTATCACAAACAGTATATTAAACTAATAGCTCCAAGTATTTCGTTAACCAAGTATATTCTGAAAAACTACGATAAGATAAAATGTTCAAATGGAAAGTTTAATCTTCTATATAAATTCTTTTAACAGCGTCATCAGCATAAATTTTGAACATAAGCTACGAATTGTTTAATTTTAGAATCACTTCGTATCGATTAAAGTACTGAAGGTATGATATAAAAGATAATAACTTATATATATATATATATATTAATACCGGCTTTCAAAAAGGTATGCACTCTTATTATTTTTAAATAAATGATATTATGAAAAATTTGACGTTATTGTGAAAGAATCTATCAAATATTATAAAAGTAGTATACAAATGTAGATAGAATATTGTGTTATGTTAAAATCATTATTTAATGTTATTTATGTTAAACACTTGCAGCTTTAGTAGCCAGCATTTAATTGAGTTGAAAGGACAAATATCGCTCCTTGTGTGCTTTAAATCGCATCGTTTAATCATTTGCAATTTAAAAAATAAAAACAATACATTACTTCATATTGAAACTAAATCATAACTCCCATTATGAATGTATATTAATTAACAATTTTATTTTCCAATAACATTTGCAGCTTTTGTAGCCAGCGTTTAATTGAGTTTAAAGCGCTCGCCATCAGTGAGTTTTGGGATTTTAAGTGCCTTCTCGTGCTTTAACTAAATCATTTAACTAGAAACCTGCCACAACTGCAGCTCTAATCCATTAATTAGACCCCCCTCTAGCCAGTGCTCTATAACGAAATCTGAGTCATTTTCTCCGCATAATGATTCGTAGTTTCCCATTTACGTTTTAATTTATTGAACAATGAACTCCACATTTCACTACTGTGTTAAGCTGCGTTTCAATTCGGAATACATTTTGTGACCATCAAGGAAGATCTAATATCGCCTAACTAGAAAGGATGAAACGCTCAGTTTTGTTTAAAACTTCAATGAATTTAATATGTGGATTGCTGGAAAAGACAAAATAATTTATGCGTTTTAATCAATTTATTTAATCTTTTTATTCATGTTTTATAATTTTATTTTATTATCTTATCAAAAACAAAGTAAGTATTTATATTTATAAAATAAACAGTTTTATTCTTAGTTTTATAATTTTTATTTTATTATCTTAGATCAATTGTGAAAAACAATTGTTCTTAATTGTACTTCATCCATTGTTTATTTTAAAAATGGAGTAATTTAAAAATAATCGGTTTGTATATTGTAAAATTTATGCAAATTAAAATTCTGTTTTTTTGCAAATTAATTAACCTTACTATACTATTACATTACACTGTTGTTACTATTACACTGCTGTGTTTGATTGCGTATGACTTAGGGCTTACCACGTTTCTTTGATAAATAAGAGAAAAGTATTGCCATATTTAACAAAGAAAGCATACATTATAAATATAATCAAGTTAAATAATGATTTTTAAATTATTCAGTTATAAAAAACCCTGAAATTCCAGCTGTAAATTGAAATTTACTCGACGCAGTGTATCTATTGAGAGAAAACGCAGCTTGAAATTTCGATCCACTTTCCAATATCATTTGAAATAAAGAAAACATATAGATTACCCTGAGGTTTAGATGGCAGACGTATTGACTGGAATTGATTTCTAGGTTTTCACGAAGCGTATAAACTTTCACAAAAAGTGTATACTCACAAATTAAAGTTTTGATCAATGTTATCTCTACAAATATTCGATATAAAGGTTACTTAACTATATTGTTTTTATTTTTGTTGATATTTTGTTTGTTTAAGATCTTATGCAATCTATATTAATGGCATTTCTAAAAAAAAATATTTGTAATTCCAATCTTATAAAAGTTATTCGGTACAGTAGCAGACTATTTAACCTACATGTATATGTTTTTTTTATTTTTAATTTTGAATGGTTAAAACAGTAAAGCAGTAAACAGTAGGCTCTGATCTGTTATGACTGTAGATCATTGGACTTAGTGCTGACAACCTTAATAAAAGAAAATATATCATGTCTCGAAATCTGCCAGTAGGCAGACGGCATTGGCCCTCCTGGGGCTATTGCATCAATGAAGAAGATTGTACGTACAAAAAAAATATTAAATAAATAAATGCAATATAAATCTTATTGATGACTGTGCATGCTTAAGTTAGAAACCAAATTATTTTAAAAAATATGTTTAACAATAAAATTAATTTGAATAGTGATTTCTTTTTAAGGTCTATTAAATTAGTATATTTGTTTTTTTATAATTCGCTATATAGTAAATCGAGGGGTTTTTTTCCTATTAATTGTAATGAAACAATTAAATTAGGCAATGAGCTAAAATGACATTTAAAGTAGCAATTTTATCTATCAAATTAATTTTCTGAAGATACTCGAATGTTTTCTTGTGTGATATCAGATGTTTTTATAACAAATCACCCCAAAACAAATCGCCTCTTTTCTTATGATCACTTCGGTTATTTACGTAATGGAGCGTGATTAAACTGTTATGGGATCGCTCAACTTTTATGTCGCAATAAGCTTTAGTTAAATCGGTTCAGCATTCTGTTAGCTTGCCTCAACGAGGAGCTATTTATTTAGATTTTTACATTTACTTAAAGATGGGAATTAACTTGAAATATAACTTTTTCATAATTTATTTAGGGAAAAACTATATTTCTTTAAGTAATGCATAAAGTTTCTAAGAGCCATATATTTACTTGAAACATTTATCTTCTAAAAACAGATCAGTGCTTTGTACATGGAGTAAATTATTTAAGTACTTTAGAAACATTTTTTTGACTCTCTAAGATCCCTATAAATATATTTTAATTTTCTATAAAAAATTTTAATATTCAACCACAAATTTTAACTTTGATATATTTTTTTTAAGTTTTTTTTTTTATTATTTAATAGGTTTTCTTTTTAAGATTGCAGCTTTCCCAATTACAAATCTAACAACATGTATCTTGAAATTTACCATCGTTTTATTGCAAGACGATGATTTTTTATCATTATGTTTAAGAGTAGACTTTTTCTAAATAATTTACTGTGTGATATATGAATTATTTCAGTTAATTCAGTTGTGATTTGTCAAATACCTGATATTGTTTAGCTAGTTAAACAGAAAACCGTCATGTGTGTGTTTAAATGTTGATATCTTCTCTAATTTGTTCCATCGGTTTATTCCAGTTTTTCTCAAGCTTTCTTTGGTCGAGGAGCATTTAAAATCCTAATTGTAGGTTACTACATAAAGCAAACTATTTGTCTGTGGGTCTATTTGTTTTCTTTTATATATTAGAAGTTAAAACAACTCGAATTCAATTGCTTTCTTAAAATTTAATTTTTTTCAATTGGTACGAAATTAAATAACGAATAAATTATAACGAAAAATAACGAAAAAATTCTTATTTGTTATTTATAAAAAAAAAATTTAATCTTTATTTTGTTACTACTAGATTTTCCCGAGATCAGTATTGTTTTTCTATTGCTGACAAAAAAGGACAAATATGAAATGACGTCTCAGATTCTTTAACAATGGTGCCATTTTGATACTTCGCTTCTAGTAGTGTAATGGATTGCGTCATTTGTTTTTATTTTTAATCTTTATTAGATCTATTTTTGTATTCTAAATTGAGATTGTTTTTTAAATTTCTTGTTTAATACTAGTCTCCAAAATTCCATGTAGAAGTTTACTAGCAGTTTACTATACCAAGAAGTTTACTATACCAATGTATATTGTTGATTTTAAAACTATTAAAAATATTTTTTTCATATTTGTGGAAACTACAAATACTTTTTATTTACTTTGGTAATTAATACCTGCAGTATAAAAATGGCCAGTGTAAATGAAGAGTTTTTGGGTAATGGCATATTTAGGTTACAAAGAAATTCTTATAATGGAAATAGGAAAAAACATTGATAATTAAGAAAATTAATTAAAATTTAGAAAATAATTTTTCTTACAATATTTATATTGAAAACTATACATTTTTCATTATTTATGAAGCAGAAAATTATTATAATTATTTACTTCTGAAGCGGAATTTACATAAGCTACATACAAATTTACTGATTTCAATATAAAAATATAACTTACAAAATTTATATATTATTTTTATGTATATTAATATATTATAATCCTTATTTAAATGCTCATGAGTAATCCGCTTCATAAATAATGAAAAATGAATAATGAAATAAATGAAAAAAAATGTATTAATATTACTTATATCATAATTTATCAATACTTATCATTATTTTATTATTATTACTTATATTGTTGTATTTTTTTAAATTTATAATAAATTACTAGAAATAAAAAAAAAAATACATAAAACATCTTCCACAGTTTTTTTCCTTTTAAGACTACCACCTCTTGATAAATGTCTTAATTTATTTTTTAATTATAAATGTAAAGAAACAATACTTTTGGTATTTATAAACTAAAGCAACTCAGTTAGAGGAAACAGTTTTAAATCCATGTTCAATTAAATTTGAGGTAAATAATGAGCACAATTATAAAATACAGAAATCATGATGCATTAAATTTATAAAATGCACCTAAAACGTTTGTTGCATTATTAAATGCAATTACTTAAATGTCCATGAGCGATCCGCTTCATGAAAAATGAAAAAGGAAAAATGGATAATGAAATAAATATTAGACTAATATTACTTATGTCATTATTTTTTCATATTTATAATTATTTTATCATTATTACGTATATTATTATATTTTTAAAGTTAAAATTAAATTAGTAGAAATTAAAAAATACATTAAACATTTTGCACAATTTTATCATTTTATAACTAATACCTCTTGATAAAAAATTAAATTTATAATTTTACCCTTAAAAGTAAAGAAATTCTACTTAGTTAGTGCTACTTAATAGTGTAGGTATTTATAAACTAAAAAAAGTTCGGTATTAGAAACAGTTTTAAATCCAAGTTCAAAAATTTAATTAGAGATAAATAATGTGCGCAATTACTGAAATACAGAAATCATGATGTCGTGCACGTTAAATTTATAACAGAACCTCTTTTCCGACGGAAGAACCTTTAATCTGAATTTAATTAGAGAATTCATTGAAATCTGGGCATATGTCTGAGCAAACAAGTGAACGTAATGAGTTGCAATCAATTACTACACGGAAAGTCTCGCTGCACAAGTAAAGCTGTAGCTGCTAGAAATCCTATTACATGCATTATGGATTAAAATTGTAAAGAGGGTATTTGTTTACATCGGTGCTGTTCCGTACATGTTAATTTCAAAAGGAAATTAAAATGTTTCTTGAAGAGATTCGTTATTAACTTACACAGTATGATTTACGGAACAGAAGGCAAAATAAGCATGAAACTCGCGAACTATTTTCATTTAGTGAGTAGTGAAAAATTAATATTTTACTCAATGAATTCTATGAATGTTTATTGCGAATTTGAAAGGAAATCCAAGACTATATCAATTCTACTATTAAAAATATTGTATTTGCATTTTTTAAAAAATGAAACTGATCTAAAGCTTATTACAATGTGCATATTTTGCTCTGTATTAAATGTATCAAAAAACAACATTATTTAAATTAAAATAATGCACATATATTTAAGTAGATATACTATTTTGATTATTTTTAAATTAAAGATGATTTTACGAGAAGACAGGCTATTATGTATAAAAGACTCGAGAACTAGTTTAAATGATTTCAAAATCAAAATATGCATATTAAATATATTTTTAAGCTGAACTTTTGTAAGGCTTGTTGTTGAATCAAAAATCTTAATGTTGTTTGAAAATAAAAGGATTTCGATGATACGTTATTCAGTGGATATTTATGAATTCACTAAAAGTTTTCATTTTAGAATTTACTTATAATTTTTAATTTCTTAAGCTGGATTAAATAGACAATAAAAAATATCATGTTTTAAATATTTAATTAATATAATATATATCATAAATTAATAAATATATTTTATTAATTAATATAATATATAAATAAAATATTTTTATATTTATTAATCTTTAATTAATTTTAAAAATTATTACATTTTTTTTTTTTCTAAAAGAATAATTTTAAACTGTAATCATGCTGATGTAATGACTGTAACCAACTAACCTTCTACACATTGACAAGAGTGCACCCTGTCAAGGTTCAGGTGAAATGATCAGTTGGCCTGGAGGAAAGTATATTTTGCGCATCTCGCGAGTACCTGGGTATTGAGTTTTTTTATAAATTCGATTTGATGAATATTCTTTCAGAAGTGGAATCCTTCCACGAATCTATAATTATCTATCCTTAAATCTGTTCATACTTTTCTGCCTCCATCGTGTTTCCTTTCACCCGCATCATTCCCAAACTGTCTAATTGTAGGCCTGTTACATACTGGTGTTTGTGCGTGTGTAAATAAAACTGTGTGTTTTCCAACCTGTGCCTCAAGTATCTCAACCCAATCACACCCAATTCCAATCCATTTATCCAACCTGCACACTACAAAACCATTTAAAAATAATTATAATGTTGCCTTTCCCAGAATAAGTTAAATGAAAACCTTAAAATGTTTATACAATTGATAGTATTATGGTATTATACTATTATTTATAGCATTATTATGACATAGAATTTATAAGCATTAAAATTATTTTATACCACTGTACCATTAATTCGCAGTATTTTTTCTAGTATAATGTAACTCCAATAGTAAGTAGTAGATTTTATGCAAATATACGTATTTAAGGTGACAATGCAAAGTTAACCTCTCATAGAAAAATAGTACAGCATCATGTTAAAAGATTTTGAATGTAAACGCAAAATAATAATAGAAACAAGTCATAGTAAGAATGCCACGAAAAGGAAGATTTTATATTCAACAAGTAAAGGAAGGCCCATATGCCATTTAGGCGAGCTTCGCAATCTTCAGCCTCCTTCCCTTATTCAACATGTGGTCATCCGATACAAGAAATGTCAAAAATTCGAAATTTTCCAACTGTCTGACTGAGTGAAACAAGGAAGTCATATTTGGCAAGTTACCATCCACTTGGGAAAGGAACATAGTCTCTTAAATTGTGATTTAGCCATTTGTCTTGGCAGCAAGCATATGAGTGCAGAAAAATCACAAAGGATATGACATCAGTGAAAAAGAAACTCTTCAGCTAGGACAACAATATCGAATTGTGACGGCAGAAATAATTGCTGCTGTTTGAGAGTTAAAATAGTGGAAACGAGTGACTGGATAACAACAAATATGGTATTCGATTAAAGGAACAAGTGCCCTGAAAACTCCTTGTATAATATCTAGTTTATAAATTGTAGCATGGGCCCATTTTGCGTGACGAAGATGGCTATCTGTCGATATGAATATAGAGGAAATCAGACGAAGAAATGAATTTTCATTGATAGGAGCAATGTCTTTCAGGTTGGATTTTGGATAATTCAATAATAATAAATGTATAGTAAATTGTATAGCAATTCCGTAATAATTGGATAATAAATTTTAGCATGGACCATCTTTGCTTGGCGAGGGCTGTCATAACTATCAATAAGAATATAGAGAAAATCAGTTGAAGAAAGGGGTTTTCACTGGTAGGAGCGATGTCTGCTCATAGGTTGGATTTTGTTAAAGGAAAAAAATATTTGTTTTAATGTTTTTAAATAACCAGCCTGATTATTGATAAAGTAGAAAACACGTTACAGCATGCCTAGTGATGATTAATTGCATAGCCGACTAAATGATTACATTCCAAAAAAATCATACACTTTAATGGCACAATAAGATGTTTCAGAACTCGTTTTATAGCACGAGAGTGATTATGCAAAACTATTATTCACGTGTATTCCCAATTTCCCAATAAATTATTTCTAAAATCTTTTCTAAGACTTCCACATGTTTGTCCCTCGTTTAAGCGGCATCGAATAAAAAAAAACAACAACCATTAATGAATATATGGTTAACAAAGATGTAAGGTATTTGTGGTATTAAAAGATCTATTCAGATTCACGATCATCATGCTGGTCAATTTATTAAAGGTTCGGAAATAATGAGGCCATTAAACAAGTCCGTGATCCGGGCAAGTTTCTGGGTCAGGGATTAAGTGAAAGTGAATTATGGCACAAATGGAGGTCGTTACATTCTCGCACTAACGGATTGTTGGGTGTAGGTTCTGAATGAATAATGAGCGGAAATCCTACACAGCGAATTGGTTTCCTGCATTCGCCACTTTGAACGATTCAGTTAGGGTCGTTCGATTATTAATGAACTGTCGTCAGGGTTACAAGGGTTTGATTACTAATTAATGCAATAAAATTATATGCAAGTATCTAATCTGAAGCTACGTTGTATATGTAAATGAGTGATAAATCTATCGTTTAGAACTCAATAAAGATAATAATTAAGTTTATAAATATGAAGAATTTTGACAATTTCAAAAAATAAATTCATGATAGTTGCTTTTATTTTTAATTAATCATCATATACATAATATATATGCTGGTCTCATATATTAAAGATCTTGACCTAATTCGTTCCATTCTAGAAGTGCAGATACGTAGCACATTCAGTGTAATACAGGGTGTAACACGAAAACTTGAGAACGATTAAAAATTTTTTTTTTTTTTTTATAAATAAAATCGTATTATATTAATATATTAATACTTTTAAAGAAGACAAAATTAAATATTTAATACTTTTAACCATAAATGAAGTGGCTTAGTATGCCTCAACGCCGTCGTACCACCACAATATTAAAGGAAATCCAAAGTATGGTATCCCTAAATTCGAACCTATCTACTATACTCAAATTTAATCCATTTTTTCATTTTTATTTCACTTATTTTTAATTAAGTTTCCTGGTTTAAATAGGATATTGCATTTTTATTTAAATTGAAGGAATGATATATGGAAAGCAATATTCCAAACAAAAAATTTTAATTACGTTTTGTTAAATCAACCAAAACGCAGTTTAGCTAAAATAATTGTTTTTTTTAATTATTTCTGTCTCAAAAATGCAGTACATTTATAAAAAACTTGAATATTTTTTTTTTTTTGTGACGATTTCAATCATTTTAAAGTGCTGGGAACAATGATTCATTGTCTAAATCTTAATATATATTTTAAATGCATTTTTTTTAAATTAAAAAAAAAAATTATATTTGAGTAAATTAAGGATTTGTTTTTAATCTGTGAATTACAATCCAAAAGAGGAGAGATCCACAGCAAATAAATAATTACACAATTGTGCCGTGATTTAAATAAAATTAACAATATTCAACAATGTTAATATTCGAAAATTGTATTTAGCCAAAATTATTTGAAAACGATTAAAAAATTTGGAAATATTAAATGAAAGGAAGAAAGAAATATATCAATTTTAAGTTCATATACCAGCTTCTGAGAAAAGGAATTGGGTTTTATAAATTATACATTCTCCACATAAAGCCTGTATAAAATTACCAATCTTAGAATCGCATACAATTTCAGATAAATCAAATTAATTTTACATACATTATATAGAATATACGAAGACAAAAATATAATACAATATTCTTTATTCATATGTTTCTTTATACACTTTTGCATATATGATGTTTCATCTCTTTAATACTTGCTTTAAATAATAATAAAGTGATAAAATTTCGCGGCGAAGTGAAGAAAAGAAAAGCTTTTCTATTTCACTTTTAGTTTCATTTACTGATGGAATTATAATTCTATAACACGTAATTTTATGAAAAGTAATTTTTAATTCAGTTTTATTAATATTAGTAATTAAGTTAATTTTAATTTTTTGTGTAATTTTATGCAAAGTACAGCTTATTGAATAAAGTTATTCAATAAGTACATAAATTTAATATACTGTAAAGAAATTAAAAGTTAATATAAATTTGTCTTTTTTCTTTCCCTACGTTTTAAGACTATCTTCTCAATGTGCAAGTTTTCATACAAAAATTAATGTTTGAAACAAAAACCATTAAACAAATATCAGTATAATATTGTAATGACAGTGTATTATAGTCATTTTTTACACATTATTTCAATACAAATAAAATTTAATAGAATATTTTTAAAAATTTTTAATTTAATATTTTTAACAAATTTATTTTTTAGAAAAAAATGCACAAACCAAATTTAAAGTTTTTGATAAATTTGTGAGTATTGTATAACTAATTCACATTATGAGTTTAACCATCTTAAAAGTATATGTTCTAAAAATCTATTTCATGTAAGCTAACCGTATTCAAAAAAAAAAAAATAAATGCTTAAAATATCAACATTAATATTTATAAATAAATTATCAACATTAACATTTATAAATAATTTTATTGTTTTTAGAAGAACCTAGAAACACACACTTTTTCTTTTCTTATGAAAATTTTTTTTATTTATAACTAATACATTCCTTCTTCATTTTAGCTTTTTGGCTTAAAATAATGATTTTTTTTCTGCCATATTAAGTGCAATTCGTCCTTTTTGATCATTTAAAACATGTGTTTTTTTTGTATCGCTAGTTGAAATTGTTGTATTACTGTTCAAATAGCTTTGAAACCATCATTAAAAGCACATGTTGCTAGGGATATAGCAATTAAAGCAGTTTTAACATCACAATTTTAAAAATAACAATATCCCCAAATTATATGGAGTCATTTTTTGTTTTCTTTTCCAAGTACATGTCTACTGTGATTACAAAAACGTTTTTTTTTTTTCAATATTTGCATTTACCCTTTTTTAAGATTCTTCTTTAAAATTAAGGAACCAAATTATTTAAAAATAAAAAAGTAAAATTTTATAAAAAGAAAAAGAAAAATAAAAAATAAAAAATAAAGAAAAAAAAAAAAAAAGAATAAATAAATTTCATTTTGCACATTACAAAAATTAGGTCATCAAAGTTTTCATGTTCTTATAGATGACTTTCTTAAATTTTCCTTTGTGTTCAAAATCACTTATGCTGGTTTAAAAATTTCATTTTTTTTGTCCAAAATAAAATTTGTGGCTATATATCTTATTTCTGAAGCAATTTTTTTAACATAATAATATTTAAAATAATCTAAACAGTTTTTTTGAAATTGTATATTGGTTGGACATTGATGTTGGTTTTTTCAAACGAATATCAATATTTTTTTAAAATTTCAGCCGATCCAAGTGTTCGTTTTTCTCAAAACGAAAAAAGTTTCGTTTTTCTCCATTTTTTGCTCCGAACAAATTGCTGTTTCTTTTTTTTATAATATTGTTAATTATCTGCATCTTCATTTGAATTTATATATCCTCAAATTGATATTTTGTGGTCTCTATTACAGTCTTTGTATAACAGAAGATATAATTTACAAACACCCTCCATGGGGAACAGTTTTCAATCCATATTTACTTACCATATATATATATCCATATTCCGTTTACTCTTTTTGTGTACTCTATATCGAACTCTGGAAGTATTTCATACCAATTCAATTAAAAGGTAAAAACCCATATATAAAAACCAAAATGAAAAATAAATAAATAAATAAACTCATCTGTGTCTCTATGAGGACAAATATATTAGCAAGAGGATAAAACCAGCGGATTTTTTTCCAATCAGATCTCTATAAAGAAAAAGGTCAAGGATGACAGTTAAAACTCTCCATTTAGTTATTGTTTTATAAATATAAAAACCAAAAAGTAAGCTAATAAAAGTAATTTTTTTTTTTTGTTATTTTTTGTACGTAATTATTTACAGTATTCTCCTTTTATTTCTAGTGTAGGTTCTTGAAATTTTTTGCTCTAAGCGTATCAAGTTTCACCAACATAAGAATTTTCGTAAGCACAAAATATATACAATTATAAAAATAATACAGCCAATTTTTATAAAACTCATTTCATTTATTTATATCGGTTTTTTTTTATAAAATTAAGAAACTGAAAGAAACAAAAAACGAGCGATATTTGACTACTTATGACTTGCTGTCAGATAAAAAGTACATATTTTTCCCCCATTATCATCGGATCTGTATGCAAGTTGAGCCTATAAACTGTAAGTGCTTTTCCCAGATACATCTCAAATTCTGCAGATTTCCACCTTTTATTTACGCTAAGCATTGAATCACAAATAAACATATTATATTCATATAATTTAAATTATATGAATATAAAAATCTTATAATTAAAATGAATATTTGATATTATTGAACAGCAGGTTCTTCATTATTTAAGTGAATTTTATTCATGATAAATAATTAAAAATATTGTTAATTATACAGGATAAACTAAAATGTCGTTTAAATGAAATTATTCCTTTTTGATTTCAACGTCATATGATTTCAGGCATTTAACCTTTTACTGGTCACCATGAAATTTTAAGTGGAACTTTGGAAATAATAAATCCATAAATTAGATGAGGTGGGAATTTCTGGCATTATATTCATAATGCCTTGTCTTAGTCTAAATATTTTGCTCAAACAAATTGCTGATTCTTTTTTTTTTATAATATTGTTAATTATCTGCATCTTCATTTGAATTTATATAACCCCAAATTGATATTTTGTGGTCTCTATTACAGTCTTTGTATAACAGAAGATACAATTTACAAACACCCTCCATGGGGAACATTTTTCAATCCATATTTACTTACCATATATATATCCATATTCCCTTTACTCTTTGTGTACTTATATCGAACCCGGAAATATTTCATACCAATTCAATTACCCTCCCTCCACAAAAGAAAAATTTTAGAGGAATCATTCTCCAGTCCACAATTGCACGCCCGAAGGCCTTTCTGTCCCAAAAGACACAGATCGAATCTGTCCAATAAGGGGCAGGGGGAGAGGGGCAGAGGTGGCGCATCTTTTGATTCGGATGGGTACCCTTTGTTTGCTGGACCTTTCCTTTTTGTTTGTAATCTCGATTGAAATGCCAAGAAATAGTTCCAGATAAACTTTCCGTTGCCTCGAGCGTCCATTTGTCTTATTGTTAAGAGATCGAACATAGGGATTTGGCTTCACTAGTTTGAATGACTTGAACAGGATGGACCCACGGTTTAAATAAAAGAACTGTTTCTTTTAAAGAAATTTCTCCAGGGAACTAATAAGGAAAGAGGCCGGTTTATTTAAGGATTTTGTCAAATGTTAGTTATTTTGTGATTGCTAACATGCGGTAACGGGTTATTGTCCTTGGTAAGAGTTTCGTGATATCTTCAAAAGAAAGGTGGAATTGATAAGAAGTTGATTGAATTGAAATTGAATCTTTAACAGCAAGGGTACACATAATTGTAAGAAATTGAGGGAACACTTTTATTAAATTTCAATTTTTTTTTTTAACTATTCTATGTAATTCTATTTGCAAAGTACATTTGTTTTGCTCTTAAATTAAATTATTCATGTTTGACTACTGGAAGCAATACAATTGTTGTAAAATTTACTTAAGTAGCTTTCTCTGTAGCTAGCCCAACGGTTATGACTGCATTATTTTTAATAGAAAGGAGGAGAAGATTCAAATTTTCTTCATTTTTCAAAAAGTTCACATTAATTCAATCCAAGTTTCATGCAATAATTATTACATTAGTTGCCCTAAAAATTTCATAATTTTATAGGAAATTATGTTAATAAAAAATGCATATACAAAAATGTATCCCCTTTTAAAATAATTATTCAAAAAGATGATAAAACTTGACGCAAATTATAAAACTTACTAAAAACCCTACATCGTGATAAAATAATATTTATTTAAAAAAATATAATTAAAAATTCAGTTAGGAACCTCGACAATATACTTTGAGAAGAACAATAGCTGTGAAAGTTTTAACTACAACTTGAAAGTTTTAATTACATTACATCAGGCAATAACGTTCAATGCGTGTCTGATGTTCCTATTGAAAACTTTATAATATTTTGACTAAAAATGAATTTCACCAAATAATAAATATCAATTTTGTTAAAAATATTAATTTAGTAAAACAACATCACAGAATTGTACGAAATAAAATATATGCAGAGAAGTACGAAGCTACTCTATACTAATCCAGTAAAATTAATTAAAATACGAGCAAGGAAAAGCTAAGTTAATCTTTTAAGCGTTTAAATTTGAAAAATATTCTTAGCATCGCCAATTACCAAAGGAAGCGAAACGCCATTTATCAACTGACAAGTAATCAGTGTTTTAAAAGTATCACAAACAATTACATTTATTAAACAATATTTATCCGTAGTTGCTTTCAAAACTACATTCCGAACTTGAAAGCAGAAAGTGTGTTATTCTTAAAAACACAAAGGTAATTAAGTTAGAAATAACTCCTGTATAAACTGTTAACTCCCCTGGGTCCTCGCTCTCGATCTTCTCGTAAGAGATACGAGTTGGTTCGAGGCACTAACTATTCCACTGTGTCAACAAAAGGAGATGTCTAATTTCCGAATAGAAACATTTCCTTAATTGGACATATTATTCTCTTTGGTGCAATTAAACCCTCTACCAGCTTCAGTTATTGGAACAGATAAAGAATGTATTTTCATTCTTCTCAAATGATCAGGAAATTTCCATTTTCTAATTAGACAAGTAAAGCACCTGTATTATTTGTGTGGTAATAGACAAAATTAAAATTACTGTTAGCAGTTTTTCTGAAAATATTTTGCTGTTTATAATTATTATTATTCATTGGCATTACCTTATTATTCATTAACATAATGAAATATTTTCAGAACAGAAGAAAAAAATACTTTTCTTAGATTATGTTTTTTATTCTCCCAAAATAATTTATCTTCCAGGTACTCTACAGTTTGGTTTAATATGTGTTGAAATTTTATTTGAATATTTCCATAATAATTCTAGGAACAAGTAATGAATAGTATGTATTTCTTAAATAGCTAAACTATTGCATTAAATCTAATGAATGATCGTATGCTTGACTAAACCATTCCTGCCTCAAAGTATATGTCACAATATAATATGGTGTCACGTAATTAAATTTAAGACGAAATAAAAGTTAAAAATAAGAAATTTTATGAAGCCCAAGGCTGAAAAATTAAATCGAAATCAGTTAGAGCACATTATGCAAATAATAACCAAAATTGTTTCAAAGGAAATTTTAATTTTTTGAAAGAATTTGTTTTTTAACGGAGATTCCTGCTTTTACTTGGCCTAACATTTTCCACTTGAACATTGATTTGCTATAATTTTCTACAAGTTCTCTAAACTTTCATATTCCAATTACTTTGCACTACGTATATATATACGAAATGACTCTAACTTTTATAAAATCGATTAACTATGCAGCAAGGTGGAAAGGCTTTGCACTCTTTTAAAATTTATTTATTTTTTTCGTCTTTATGTAGCGTTAAACAAGCACATCCGTTTAATAAGTATGTTTTTTTATTATTTTTTAAATTTTTTTTTTTAATTGCCTTCTGTAGTTAGCCGTACGGTTATGATAAAAGTATTTTCTTTAATAGAAAGGCGAGATGATGATTTTTGTTTTATTTTCTAAAATATATTTTAATTATTTCACAATCTTTAAATCCACTATTCATGCAAAAGTAATATTACATTAATTTTGCTACACATTTCTTATTTTTATAATAAATGTTAATTAAATTGCATAAGCAAGAAAAAATTACAACATATTTTCAAATGCAAATTTAAAAAGATGATACAGTTTATCAGCTTGTTGCAAATGATAAAACTTTCAAATGCTTACCGGAAAAAAAACATCTGTGTCGTATTAAAATAATATTTTTTAAAAACAAAATAATAATAATAATTAATTTAAGAATCCAGTTTTTAATATAATTTGTGGCTAACTGTGAAAGTTTTAACTGAAAATTTTGATAATATTTCATCAAGTAGTAAAGATGAAAATAACAGGTATGACTCTTCTATAGAAAAACTTTATCATTACTTGGCTAAAAACTATATTTGACCAAAATGATAAATATTAATTCCGTTAAAAATATTAATTTAGTAAAATATCATCACAGAATCGCATGAAATATAATATATGCAGCGAAGTACGAGGCAACTCCATACTAATCCACTAAAAGTAATTAAATTACGAACCAGGAGAAGCTAAGTTAATCTTTAAGCATTTGAATTTGAAAATTCTCCTTAGCATCTCCAATTACCACAGGAAGCGAAACATCATTTATCAACTGACAAGTAATCAGTGTTTTAAATGTATCACGAACAATTACATTCATTAAACAATATTTCTCCCTAGTTATTTTCGAAAATGCATTCCTAACTTGAAAGCAGAAAGTTTGTTATTCTTAAAAACACAAACGGTATTAAGTTAGAAAAGGTCCCTATTAACTTTTCCCTGGGTCTTCGAACTCTCGATCTTCTCGTAAGAGATACGAGTTGCTTCGAGGCACTAACTATTCCACTGTGTCAACAAAAGGAGATGCCTAATTTCCGAATAGAAACTTCTCCTTAATTGGACAGCTTATTCTCTTTGGTACAATTAAATCCTTTACCAACTCCTTTTATTGGAACAGATAAAGATTATATTTTCATTCTTCGCTGATGATTGGGACATTTCCATTTTCTAATTAGACGAGTAAAGCACCTGCATTATTTATGTTGTGATAGACAAAATTAAATTACTGTTAGTAGTTTTTCTGACAATATTTTGCTGAGGATAATTATAATTATTCATCAAAGTTCATTTATTATTCGTTAACATTTATTTATTATTTATTTATATAATGAAATATTTTCAGAATAGAAGAAAAAAATTTACTTTTCTTAAAACATGATTTTTATTCTTCCAAAATAATATTTAACACTCCAGTTTTCGTACAGAATCTTTAATATGTTTTGGAATTTTCTTTGAAGCATTCTATAATATTTCTAATCACAAATAACGGATAGTATGTAATTCTTAAGTAGTTAAACTATTGAAAATAAATCTCGTTAGTGTTCATATGCTTCACAAACCCATCCCTGCATCAAAGTGTATGTTATGACTTAATATGGAGTCCCTAATTAAATTCATGAATTGTTTGTTAGAAAAATTTTTTAAATGAAATTAATGACATTAATTAAAATAATATTAAATGACAAAGGTAACATTTTTCAATTACTTTTTTATTTCTTTATTCTTTTAAGTCATCCTGCTTACAACTTCAAAAAAACACAAAACACCATACGAAAAAAATTCTTATTTACTCATTAAATTACTGAAGAAATTAGTTAGAATAATTAAATATAAAAAATATGATTAAAATGTAAGGTGACGTTAGATACGAATAGAGATACGAGTTGCTTCGAGGCACTAACTATTCCACTGTGTAACAAGAGGAAATGCCTAATTTCCAAATAGAAACTTTTCCTTAATTGGACAGCTTATTCTCTTTGGTACAATTAAATCCGTTATCAACTTCTATTATTGGAACAGATAAAGAATGTATATTCATTCTTCGCTGATGATTAGGACATTTACGTTTTCTAATTAGACGAGTAAAGCACCTGTATTATTTGTGTGGCGATAGACAAAATTGAATTACGGTTAGCAGTGTTTCTGAAAATATTTTGCTGCGGATAATAATTATTATATTCATCAACATTCATACATTATGCATTGACATTCCTTTATTATTCATCTACATAATGAAAAATTTCTGAATAGAAGAAAAACATTATTTTCTTAAAAATATAATTTTTATTGATCCAAAATAATAATTAATCTTACAGTTTCATTAATATGTTTTGAATTTTTTGAATTATTCTCATAATATTTCTAGTAAGAAATAACGGATAGTATGTAATTCTTAAATAGTTAAACTATTGCAATAATTCTCGTTAATGATAGATTCACAAACCCACACCTGCATCAAAATGTTTGTCATAATCTTAATATGGTGTCCTCGTAATTAAATTTAAGACGCGAAAAATTATATTAAATGATATTAAGGACATTAAATGACATTATTTAAAATAATATTAAATGACAAAGATAACATTTTTCAATTGCTATTTTTATTTCTTTATTCTTTTAAGTCATCCTGCATTCAACTTCATAAAACACGAAAAAACATCGAACGAAAAATTCGTATTTACTCATTATTCACCAAGAAATTATTTAGGATTAGTTAAATATAAAAAAATATGATTAAAAGTAAGTTGTATGACATTGTATCCTTAGTTTGTGTAAAATAAATTAATATTTTTTGTAAATATAAATATTTATTTATCAAAAAAAAAAAGTGATGATTATTACACATTATATCTTAAATACAATGGAGGAAAAAGGAAAATTATTAAGTTCTTATTTTTATTTTTTTTCCACTTCCAAGAAATACATATCTACTTATTATTCGATAAGAAGTTAATAAACGAAGCGAAAAATAAATATTAAACATGACGCAATGTATATATATATATGTAATTTTTTTCTTATTTTAAAATTCTTTATATATTTAATAAAAATGTAATGATCAGTGAAATGTCTATCAAAATAAAAATACTGATGGCAAAATAAAAACATTTTCTTGTTTTTATCCCTGTTTCTTTATTCTGTTGAACTCATACTCAATAGAATGCCTGAAGAAATTCGTATCTTTCTCATTATTTGCTAAGAAGCTCCTTAGGTACCATCAAGCAGAAGAAAAACCCTTTCTGGTAAACAGTGGTTGTGGTAGTCTAATCTTACCAATACTAGCCTCTTATTCAGCTGCATATGGCGACATCGAGATCCATCAGGGCCGGGAAATTCTCCACATTGTTGATGTTCTTTTGAAAGTAGGTCATCACATTTCGTTTCGATTGATGATTCCTTTTTTTCATCTCTTTTATCCCATTTTTTTTCCCTTGAAGTTTTATTTCATACATGTAAAAACGTCGAATATAAAAATGACGAAGATGACGTATCTAAAATATTGGTTAAGTTTGTCAGTTTCTCTTTGTTGCAATCTAAAATAATTCCAAAAAATTTCTTTTGTTAAAAATATTTTAATTTATTTTAATAAAAAAAAAAAACAACTAAATTCGATTAAGTAAGCATTGGTTCAAATAATTCAATCAACTTAATTTTAACTATATTTCCTCAATATAGGTTTTTATTTAATGTTGAATAATATCCTATTTCGACAAGGAATATTGTATTCCATTTACTGATATCCATAATATTAAAAGGAATAAATAAAAATTACGCTAGGGGAGAATTTAAAAAGAAAAAAGGTAAAAAAGTTTAATAAAATATATTTTTAAAGATGTAAATGTTAAAAAAAAAAAATTTATTTAAATTGAATATTTTTAAGAACATAAATTATTTATAACGATAATCAATGCAAGTGATTCTTCTGAAAAGCCTTCATTCACTTATAGTAATAATGATAATATTTATAAATTTATAAACTTCTTAAGTATGAAGAACTATAATTAAATGAATAAATTAAAGAATAATTGTTAACTCTACAATATATTTTTATTATTATATTACCTTTGTGTATTTCTGGATTAATATAATTTTAATTTATTAAACAGAAACTACAAGATATCATATAATTTCAAGGATAAACGTTTTTCAAGTAAATGTTAAAAAGTGCTTTGTTTTTTGAGGATTATTAATTTCGATTCTAATATGCATGATCATATTTTTGCTGATTCACTTTTTTTGTATTTATTTACTCAACACACGCAACAAAGAATAAATATTTAAAGGATACCTAGACGAATGGATAAACCTGCAATAATGAACATTAATGGACTAGTTAGTAGAGGACTATAACTTGCAAAAGTGCACTTATTAGTATGCCTAGATGAATGCACACGCATGAAAGAGCAACCATTAGTGAAATAGATACATAAGTGTACACATTTGCAAAGTGTCTGTGTACACTTATGTGCAGTGGTTCTTAAACTTTTGAAGTAGGGTAGCATTTAAAGTGCTACAAATAATTATAGCCTGACTATACAAAACTTAGTGAGTAATATGTTATGATAGTTAAATCAAATAATACAGAAATAAAAATAATGCGATGAAAATATAATGAAACCCCCAATTTATTTACTCTTGTGTTTATGAGAAATTTGAATCTCAAGAGTCCTGGTGATTTCTTTATTGTTTTACCATATAACTCTCATTTGCTCATCACCACATTGGATTTTTTTCTCTCTTTTTTGTACTTCATTGTGGTGAAGGTAGAAAATTATAATTCACGTAAATATGATGCAAAAATTTATAGTAAACTTTTTAAGGTTTTTATTGATAGTGACATGCATTCTTCTTTATGACAATTTAAAGATTTCAAGAGATGCTTCCTTATGTTTATTCCTCAATGCAAGATTAGAGGATATGTCTGCTAGGCATTTATTCTAAATAGTTAATGTTAAAGTTTTAACTCCACAAAGTACTCTTTACATATAACTGAGGCCCATAATCTGCACAGGAAATTTTTTTTAAACTTTTAACTTTAAAAATCGCAGAGACGCAAACGCTTCTAGTAGCCAATCATGGAAATACCGCTCCTGGATTCTTTCGGAAACATTATTTGCCACAATATAGGTGTTTGACACCTTTTATGTAGATAAAATGTGAATAAAAAGCAATCAGAGAAGTGCATTGAACATAATGGAAGAGATGTTTTAACGGGGAAACTGACGAGATAAAAAGTAACTCTAGTAATTTTTATGTATGGAACACAACATCACACCCTTTGCGAACCACTTCGTTACTGGATTGTAAACGAATGCACACTTGAAAACAGGCACATCATTCCAGTGACTAGATAAGAGCACGTACTTGCAAGAAGTACTAACAATAAAAGAACATACAATTATAATTGCAAGAGAATGATAATTTGATACCACTGTACAACGGAGATACTGAACCCCAGCAGTCAGTATAGGAATATCATCGCTACTCAGAAATCCAGCTATAGATTTTCATTATTTTTTTTGCAACATTATAAACACAAAATCTAGTAAGTATTTACGAAGAACAGTAATTCCACGTAAAAAAAGTTAAAGTCCATATGCCCTCAAACATTTTGTGGTCTTCTTTATATTGAAACATCGTATAACACTCTTTTGGGCTTTTTCACACCTAAACTTTATAACTATTTTTATTAAATAGGTTTATAAAATCGTATTTATTACAAGCCTACTTTAGAGGGTAAAATTCTGTAGCATCAATGGCACTTTTTCATAACGAAATATTATAACAACTTTGCAGTTTTATTTTAATTATGATATAAAAACCTTCTGTTAACGTACCTACTTTACGGGAAAACTTTTGCAGTATTATTTGTAGATTTTTCTTGATTAAATATTATAAGAGCTTTGCAGTTTTATTTAATTTATGTTATAAAATGCTACATTATAAATAAATTATTTTTAAAAATAAACTCATTATGCAAATGTGTATTCTTAAAATGCATTTCACTCTTTCAATTTAAAAAATACTATAAATCCTTTCCTTATTTAAATTCTTTCTAAAGTATTTCATTCACTTAAAATATTCGGAAATTCTTTTTTAAAATATTGTTAATGAGTAATTCAGTTTTATAAACTTGATATATTTATTACAAATAAAAGAATTCTCATTTATTATAAAAAAAAGATAACATTACATCAGGAAAAAAAATGAAAATTCACATTTTTATAACTAATAAGAATTGAAGAAAAAAAATCAGTTTCAAAATGAAAACAAATATTTACACTTTACGAAAATTGGTTGCATCAAAATGTATTACTGTAACTCTATGCTGTTTTTTCAATATAAATAATAATGAAGAACCTGAGGGAATTATCAGTTGTTGCTCCATTATGAGTAAACTATTTTATTGAAAATAGTTAATTTAATTGATTCAATGCCAAACTTTTCTGTATCCAATCTTTAAAAGAATAAATGCTACAAAAATAATGCATTAAATATATTTGTTAAGAAACTTGCTTAAGATTCTAAGTTAGGAAACCTTTTGCCCAAACAAACTATCTCTTTACAAATTGTTTATTTATGCAAATAATAAGTTAATGGAATCTTTTTATTTTGCATTTCATGATATTTCTTAATCTTGTCTTTCATTGCAAAAGCTATTAGTTATTTACATAGTATTCACTTAAAATCAAACAATTTATGTTTTCATAAAAATTTTAACTTTCGTTAACTTTCTGAATATTTTAACTTTTAAATCTCTTTTAAAGTCAGTTTACAGAACTTGGTTTTAAATTAAAGCATATTTGATTTACTTATGTTTTATTAAGAACGTAAATGTTCGAAATAATATAAATATAAAGTATATATTATAATGGAAAATACTTCTTTCATCAATAAAATGAAATAATTCTAATATAAAATACTTCTTTTATCAATAAAAAGTTAAACAAGTGAACAATTTAACACACTGTATTACAACAAACAGAAGTTTTTGTTCACATTGTTTAAGAATTCAATTTATAATTCTTATTATGTCAAAAAATAACAATTGCTTAGTTAAGTTATTGTTAAAATTTTTGTATTATTGTTAAAAATATGATATATTGCAAATAGATATTTAATCTACTAAACCGATTCTTAAACAAAATAGTATTTACATCTTAAAACAATTAAATTAACAATATATTAAAAGATGATTATTGAAATAATGTAAATAAAATGTGCAATTAAAATAAATAATATGCTATACCTTATAGAATTTTTTTATCAAGAGAAACTAATTGATTAAGACATTTCATTTTATTTCGAATAGTGGATTTTTTTTTAAATAGCAAGTTTTGTATTATTAGACAAATAAAAAAAAATTAGGTTAACATGCATATACATAATTTACCTAATATATTAACTAATTTATTTTTATTTCTTCAAAAATAAGTAATTCTAATAATGAATACTACTATGTAACTTGAGATTATTTGAATTTTTGCATTTATTTAAAAAAATTTAAATTCAGAACTTCAAGTAAAATAAGTAAACCCAGGTTTATTTATAGACAAACAATATAAGACTGAGAACATACATCTTAAACAAGACTGATGGAGACTAAGTTTGAGTTCACTATACTCTTTGCAAGATATATGAACATATTGTGTTCAATAATCAATTATGTATACATAATAAAATCTAATTAAATATTTTTATTCAAACCCGTATAATGTATTCATAATGTAATCACTATGTAATTTACATAATTTATACAATGCCATAAATTATCAGTTCAAAACATCAAATAAACTAAGTAACTCGCAGGTTTATTTATAAAAAAAAAAAAACACCTAATGTAAAACACAATTTTTAAACAAGACTGATGGAAGCTAAGTTTTTATTCAATTGCAGTATGAACACAAACTTAGCAGTTGCAGAATTGCAGCAGCTTGTATTCAATTTGTGTATCTTTGCAGGACATATTGAAAATATTGTACGCTAATATAATCAATTATGTATATATAATAAAATCTAATTAAGTATCTCTATTGAAATCCAAATATTATAATCTATATAATATATCCACAATGTAATGAATATAGTTTATACCATGTCATAAACATATTTTCAAGATACATTTGGGAAAATTTATCAAAAGAAAGAGTTTAGCTGTAAATAAAAAAGTAAACAATCAGCAAAAAAAAAAAAAGAAAGCTAGATAAATAGCATTATGTAAAATGTTCTGAATAAAATAGCCAAACTTTATTCTTTTTTAATTTAATTATATTGCAGAAACTTTTCTGTTTACAATGTCATACTTTTATATGTTTTAAATTATCATTGACAGTACATGCTAAAATCCCAACTAATTCATCTCCCTTGCAGATGAATTAATACTATTATCGACATCCCCCATCAGGAGATTAATTGTCTCGATCTGTTGAAGCTATGAAATTAAGCTGCCTGAGTTGGTTACATTGGCTGACTGCATCAGCATTCCGTTTGCACTTTCAAAAGCCGCCACTTTCGTGTTTCAAACTCTCTCGATGAGGAGGACAGAGAGGGTGACAGACGATTGTTTGATCTTGCCTCCAGCACTCATATGATTCAGTGATCCTTTTGACAGGCAACATGCTTGATGCAAGTGATTGAAGAAGTTAAAATTAACAAATAACATGGATGAAAAATTAGAAAACATGCTAACATTATGCATTAAAATGAGATACAGTATGTTTCTTTATAGTTTTTAAACAACAATTAAAATAACATGATTATAAGAGATGGCATGCATATACATGTTTCTTCATTTTAGGGTATTGGAAAATAAATCAATATTGAATATTTTAACTTAACAAAACGACTGTTTCAATGACAAGCCCTGTTTCAATGAGCGTAAAAGTTAGAAGTTCTAAAGAATCTGTGTAAGTTCATATGAATCTGTGTAAGTTCCCCATGACTATGCAAGTTATTTTTAAAAACATATTTTTTTTTTCAAGATTCAATAACAAATTTTGTATAAGACAAATTAAATATATCAGTAAAAAATTGTAAAGATTTGGTAAGCCTGAATTTAGAATTTATTTTAAATTGTAATTTGCCAAGGACACATATGCACACAAATATGCACATAGGACAAAAACCGCAGAAAAAATGGATTAAAAACAAGTCAAAAGCAAAAAATTAATGTATGAAGTTTATTTTTGAAATATAATAAATTTGTGTAACAAATACAAGAAGGTGACATTCAATATATATATATTTTGTGTACCCTTTAGTTAAGAAATTGAAAATGAATTTATACCCAAGTTTCAAGTTATTATTAATTTCTGAATAAATCAAATCCTATTATCCTATTTTTCAATTCTTCGTAATTTAGAAAGTCAAAATGATGGCATTTATAATTAGATACTGTATTGACATTCTTTGCCGTTAAATTCCTTTTTTATTGCATAATATCCTTCCTTTGACATAAGTACGTTTTGGGGATAAGGGGTTAATTATTTCTCGAATATTTCTTTCATTTTTTTTTTTAATTTTTGAAACGAATTTTCCTCATATGATGATTATTTTTCTTCCTATCTCTTTTTTAATACTTTTTGAAAATAAATTATAAAGTGACGAGTCAAAATTTAACAATTGTATATTTCACAAGTTTATAAAGAATTGAAACTTTTGTTCCATTCTATATTTCAAATTGTTCCACCATTCTAAGTGTCCGTTGTGTTGGATTCTTAGGTCTTTATCGATATATGGCTAAGCTATCGTAAATCCTGATTACCATCCGAAAGCCATAAAAAAACACTCAACAAAAGACATTTGAAAGAAAATATTTCTAATTTATGGCCGATTTACAACAAATGGTCTTCTAGATCTTGAAGAATTCGAAAGAAACATAAGAAAAGATAATTTAGATAGAAAGTCACCAATTACTATTTTGTGACGGGATTTATTTTTTAGAAGAATGACTTAGTATAAATTATGTTTTATGTCCTTGATAAAATGTCACATTGCGGAAGAATGATAATCTTAAAGTGTGTGTACTAAACACAAAAAAAAAATGATGATAATAATAATAGAGAAAATTATTTTTTCAAGATTTAATATTAAGATGTAGGTAAATCTAATTTGCCATATTTGTAAAAATTGCACATATTTGGTTAGACTGGAATTTAAGTTATTTTTCATTTATAAGTTCCCATTAAATTCAATAGACACTTATAGAAACAAATGGGTCCAAAGGATAAAAATTACAGGAAATGTAAAAAACAAAACAAAAGAACAAATGATTTTTTGAAAACAGAATAAGTTTATATACAAATTAATAAAGATAGCATGCACTATACATAAAAATTATGTACTTCATAGTTAATAAAAAATTGGAACTGAATTTTGTGCAATCACTTAAAGCTATTAGATCTTTAATTTTTGTACAGAATCTTACTTGTTACCTATTTGGTTTCTTTTTTTCTTTTTTTTTTTTTTTCTTTCTCAGAAAAAAATTATAAAATGAGGAGTTAAAATTATAAAATTGTATACTTCACAAGTTAATAAAGAACTGTTATATTCCAATTTGTCCCACTATTCTATTAAGTACCCGCTTGAGCTAGACATTTGTGTTCGTAGAGATATATATCCAAGACATTGTAAATCATGATTACCATGATTAAACACATAAGAACATCATTCAAGAAATCACTTAAAAGGAAATATTTCTAATTTATGGTAGGTTTTCTTAAAATAGTCTTCTAAATTTTGAAGAATTCTAATAAGACATTAAAAAAAAAAGATTCATGAATAGAGATATTCACTTATTACTATTTTATAAAAGGATTTAGTTTTCAGAGGTATAAGTTAATTTAACTTGTTTATATTATGTTGTATATTCTCGATAAAATATTACATTGTAGACATGATGTGTCCCAGGTTGCGCAGAAGATCTAACTTCCCTTGGTGCACCTGGTAACACTTTTTAGTGGCTAAAAGATCTGCAACTTGGCATTATTGTTAAATTAATGAACTCTATTTCAGCATATTTTGTTGTATTATTTCGTTGTTGTATGTTTTTTTCGTTGTTCTTTTTTTGCTGTAACTGTTCATAATCTGCCATTGGAAATAAAAAAAATTAAAAAAAAAAAACATTATGTGTCCCAAAATAAAACAAAAATGATAGAAAAAAATTGATGTTAAGAATAAGAGTAAAGAAATTTCTTACAAATACGTTTACGCCATTCAGAAGGCTATACAGGGTTGCCATAAAATAACTCTTTTTGGTGGCATGTGTAGCTAAAGTTAATGTATGGAAGTAATTAAAACTCCTATCCATAACGTTGAAGACATAATGAGAAGAACTCCATAAAAGAAAATATAATATATGCCGTCCATAGGAGAAATCTTGACACTGAAGAATTAGCATAATAATATTAATTAATTAATAATGGTTAAATTTTTCAATGGATGGATTATGGAAAATTTTATTAATTATCCAATAATAAAAACAGTATACACAGAAATGAATGATATACAGTATAAAAATCAAAAATTAATCTTTTATTAATCAACAGCATTAATTTCTCGACGTCGTGTAACACTTTTCAATGTTCTGGCAATATAGTGCATCAGATGCATGGCCTTCTATATTGCTGCATGTCAGTTTAAATGCTTGTGTTCCATATTCTTTAAAAGATTTTTGCATAATCTTCCGAAATTGTAAAACTTCCTAATAAATATATGGTAACAACGCTAAAATATTTTCTTATCTATGACTTTTAGTTTTTGCAATTTTTTCAGGGATTTATCTTATCATACTTTCCACAGACTGTACATGAAATTTTGTTTTATTATATTGACTAATTCTAGGTGCAGCTGTTTACACCATCCACCCTGTATAATGTTGAATTTGTTATAAAAATCTTGAGTTCGTTTATTGTTTAATACCTTCATTCATGTTCCAAGTATCTGCTGTTCAAATCTTTAATAATTCATGTCAGAGTGCTTGATATTCCGAAATAACAACGAACAACAGAAACATTTTAACCTGCTGTATTATTTATAGTTGATACATTATTTATAGTTGATACCAACGGCCATACCATGCTGAATATACCGGTTCTCGTTCGATCACCGAAGTCAAGCCTCATTGGGCGCGGTCAGTACTAGGGTGACCACCACCTGGGGAACACCGCGTGCCGTTGGCATTCACAAATTTGGGACCTGAATGACCGAGTGTCTTAGCGCTCTGGCGCTCGGTGCCACAGTTTCGGGTTCGAATCCCGGTGATGCCATGGATGTTTGTAGTGGTTCGAATCCACTTTAGCTGTAGGTCCCGGTCTCCTATGACTGTAAGAGCGTCACGGAGCCAAAGTCAGACTTCTACCTACGGGTGCTCCATCATAACAGAAGCTGCTTCCTTTCCCCTTCAATCATGAGTACGTATGGGCTCGTGGGCTTGGCCATCCAAGTGGGATAAGAAACAACAACAACAACATTCCTTTTAATATTATGACTGAATTTTTAACCTGCTAATGGCACTCGTTAGTTGACGCAGCAACTTTTATTTGAAAATTACACAGTAATCATGAAAGAGGAAATTTAGGTTGATTCTATTAACCGTTCCTTGCTCTGTTTATCGTCCTTCCTGTGTAATTTGTTGACACATAACAGATGGAAGCGCCTTGAATACCTAGAGGTTCTCTCTTTGCGTTTGTAGCGTAAAGGTCGCAGACGTTCTGTTGTTTAGATAAATTCAATTAAATTGTTTCTGTTTATATAAATAAATCAACAATCGTCTAAATATACGAAGGTTTGGCATATATAATTAATGGACATTGAATAACTATTCTAATCTCTTAAAAATACTTTGATAACCAAATAATGCATTTTTTTAATAAACTAATTATTTTTATAAATACTATTTTATTGTGAAAAATAAAAGTTATTATTTTTTATTAAACAAGAAAATTTTCAAGTTTATTAAAAAAAAAAATATATGTTTCTAAAATAAATATTTTTGTTTCTCTTTTTCTCAATATAAATTCAGTATTTATCTGTAATTTATCTGTCGAATAGGATAGATTATTTTTAATATTATTGTTATTTACATTAAAACTTAGAAGTTCAATAATGAACTAACAATTCTGTCATTTTTTACGGAATATATTTAAAAAGAAAAAAAAAAAAATGTAGTATCCGCATATTCTGAAGTGATGTTCAATAAAAATTTCAATTGTGAAAATTTGACAAATGTTGTTTTCTTACAAATGTTTCGGCCAAAACAAACCTCAATAGTTACGCATTTTCGAATAACTAAAGGCTTTAATTATCATCATCTCATCCTTGAGTGGTATTTGACTTTTCAGTGGTGTGTGATTTTTGATTACAAATAATTCACAAAATTAATTTAGTCTTAGAAACCTAAGAATATTACGCCAAAGGCAATTAATTATAATTGAGAATGCTCAATTATTATATTAGTAGTACTTGACTGCTGATTGTAATTTTTAAATTTACAAAAAGGAAATTTAAAGAAGATACTTTTTCCCCCTAACTTCTGAAACAGTTACGAGTATGTAAATTTGAAGATTCTAAATGAAAGCTTTGAATTTTCAGCTTTCCCCAAAGATTGCATTATATATATATATATATATGCATGAGGAACAATATATATATATATATATGCAAATGAGACATGATTAAAAATATTGTTCTACTATTGCTTTGTATTCCATTGTATTGATATATGCTTTTATTGTATCTATGCAAATTTAAATCATTTTATTGTGCCATTGTATCGGTATATTGTTATATTTTATTGCTGTAAAAATCAAAATTGTTCCATTATGTACTGTTGTATTTTTAATCAAAATTGTTCCATTATATATCATTTAATTGCTTTATGATAACCCACAGTATTGATATATTGTTTCAATGAATCAATGTACAAAAACAAATTTTCTTTATTGTACCAATATATTATTATTATTATATTATTAAACAGAAAATACCTTAAAAAAGAATTATATTCGTTACCAATATTGTAATATAATATACTCGAGAAAATCGTTGTCTATTTTTTTTTTTTTCTAAATAATGTTGTTAAATATTTGTATCTGCATTCGAATTTAGATAACCCCAAATTGATATCTTGTGGTCTCCAGTAGAGACTATGTATAATAGGAGATACAATTTACAAACACCATCCATGGGAAACATTTTTAATCTAATATTTGCTTTCAGCATTCCCTTCACTCTTTGTGTACCCTCTATTCAACTCTGGAAATATTTCATACCAATTAAATTATCCTCCACCCCAAAAAGAAAACTTTAGAGGAATCGTTCTCCAGTCCACTATTGCACGCCCGAAGGCCTTTCTGTCCCGAAAGACACAGATCGAATCTGTCCAATAAGGGCAGGGGGAGATGGGGGGGGACAGAAGTGCTGCCTCTTTTGATTCGGACGGGTACCCTTTGTTTGCTGGACCTTTCGTTTCTTGTTTGTAATCCTGATTGAAATGCCAAGAAATAGTTCCGGATAAACTTCCGTTGCCTCGAGCGTCCATTTTGTCTCATTGTTAAGAGATCGAATATGGGATTTGGCTTCTCTAAGGATGAGTTGAACTGGCTGGGTGCTCGGTTTAAATAAAAGAAATGCTTGTTTTAAAGAAATTTCTCCAGACAACTAATAAGGACAGAGGACTGCTTACGTAAGGATTTTAGCAAATGTTTTTGTGATTGCTAACATGTGGTGACGAGGCATTGTCATTGTAAGAGTTTTGTGATATCCATTAAAAAAGAGTGGAATTGAAAAGAAACTGATTGATATGAAATTGATTCTTTTACAGCAAGCATGCACAGAATTGAAAAGCTGATGTATCTTATTTCATCCCATTTTAGAATGAATGTGGGAACATAGCATTGTCCTATTAAATGTCCCCATCAAAATATATAGTAGATATCTAGATATCTTGTAGATATTCACATTAAAACGGTGATTTGAAAAGCAAAAGATAGCACTTTCTCCTATAGTAGGGAGGCCCATTTGAAAAAGCGGGAGGGTCATATTTAACCATCATAACTTGAACTCGGGATACAAAAGACAACAACAACAACAAAAAAACTCGAAGTTTATCTCCTACACACACTCTTATATATAATTTTAACTATTATTTATCATAATCGATTATAATCTGTTATAATTTATTTATTGCATATGTAATTTTTATACTTTATCGCAAAATATTCAAAATTATTCAATAAAAAGAAAATAATGTGTATATATATAGCAGTGACAGTAGCAGCGCGTTATTAAAATAGGTTCTCATATTCAAATCAACAACACAAATAACAAATGTTTCCAACGTTTTCAAATGTTTTTTTGTTTTTGTTTTAAAGTAATCTCCCTCTAATGAAATACTGATGTGAGAAAACTGTTTGTTTAAAAATTTTATCAACTATTAATTGTATTAGGATTTCTAACTTGTGGTATATGATATGCTGCTGGTAATATGTGACAGATCTGTGCAATTTAACATGGAGAGAAAGATTTGTGCATTCTTTAATAAACTAGCACAGGTAAAAATAACATTATTCTGATAAAAAAAAATATCATATTTTCAAATGTTTTTCAAAAAAATCACTCTAGAGAAATATTAATGACAGAATCCGTTTGTAAATATATATATATAAAATATATAAAATAGTGATACACTCTATGGTAGCAATGACTTGGACCTTATAAGTGGTTCGTAACATGAGAACTATTTGTGGTGAGAATTAGGTTGGAAAGAAATATTTATCAATTATTTAGTAAACAAGAACAGGAGAAAATAATATAACCCTTTTGTTAACTATGACAAAATAATGTGTTAATATTTTATAACGTTAGTTCCTGAGGGAAAAGACTTTATATATTAAACGACTTCATATACCTAATTATCAAATAATTTAACTAAATAAACTTTTATTTATTTTCTCTAGGTAATTCAAAGTGGAGCTATAATCGTTTAAAAATATCATATCTAAAATTACTCACATATATTCGAAGATGAATCCTTAAATTTATTATGGTGTTCATTAATTATTTTTTCTACATTAAATTAAAAAAATCATGAAAAAATGGGAGCATTTTATATTTGCCTCAATATAAGATATCTTAATACAAGAGGCGAAATCTTAATATTAGTTTATTTCAAGACGTAGCAGAAAAAAATAACACATATTAATGATCTCTATGATTTCAGTCAATTATACCTTTTCATTCAATTAGTATTTATTATTCAATTAGAATTTCTTACTTGAAGTTGATTGTTTGAATAAATATGGGAAAAAAAAAGTATCATATTTAATATAAATAATAATTATTAATCAAATATATGTTTTTCATTTTTTAGTTACTTTGCTTCATATAATTTTTATAATAATTATGCAACGTAATTCCATTAGCAAAGTACACTTGTTTTACTCTTAAATTAAATTATTCGTATTTGACTATTAAAAACAATAAAATTGTTGTAAAATTCACATAAATAGCTTTTTGTTGCTAGCCCAATGGTTAAGACTACAGTATTTTAATGGAAAGGATGAGATGATTTATAATTTATTTATTTTCTAAAATATAATTTATTTGTTCACATTAATTCAATCCAAGCTTCATGCAATAAATATTACATTAGTTTTGCTAAAACATTTCTTAATGTTATTGGAACTGAATTAAAACTAAGTTAATTAAAATGCATACACGAAAAATGTATTCAAAAGATGATAAAACTTGATGCACATAAAAAAAAAAAAAAAAAAACTTCCAAAAACATCTACGCTGTCATAAAAATAATATTTTATTTAAAATCAGTAATAATAAAAATTAATTTAGGAACCCGGATTCAATACAATTTGGGAAGTTCAATAGATGTGAAAGTTTTAAATAAAGTGTAAATTGAAAGTTTTAATCACATTGCCTCAGGGTAATGACCAAAATAAAATGTTTGATGTTGTTATTGAAAAAGTTCATCTTCATTTGACTAAAAAATGAATTTCACAAAAATAGTAAATATCAATTATGTGAAAAATATAAATTTAGTACAATAACATCACAAAATCCCACGAAATACAATATATGCAGAGACATTGAACTCCATACTAATCCACTGAAAGTAATTAAAACACGAGCCAGGAGACTCTAAGTTAATCTTTAAGCATTTGAATTTGAAAATTCTCCTCAGCTTCTCCAATTACTGCAGTAAGCGAAACACCATTTATCAACCGACAAGTAATCAGTGCTATAAAAGTATCACGAACAATTACATCCATTAAACAATATTTCTCCGTAGTTATTTTCGAAATACATTCCGAACTTGAAAGCAGAAAGTTTGTTATTCTTAAAAACACAGAAGGTAATTAAGTTAGAAAAGGTCTCTGTTAACTTTCCCCCGGGTCCTCGCTCTCGATCTTCTCGTAAGAGATACGAGTTGGTTCGAGGCACTAACTATTCCACTCTGCCAAAAAAAGGAAATGTCTAATTTCCAAATAGAAACTTCTCCTTAATTGGACAGCTTATTCTCTTTGGTACAATTAAATCCTTTACCAACTCCAGTTATTGGAACAGATAAAGAATGGATTTTCATTCTTCGTTGATGATTAGGACATTTCAATTTCCTAATTAGACGTGTAAAGCACCTGTATTATTGTTTGATTATTTGAGTGGTGCTAGACAAAAATTAAAATTACTTTTAGCAGTTTTTCTGAAAATATTTTGTTGTGGATAATTATTATTATCCATCAACATTCATTTATTATTCATTAATACTGTCAATTAACATTCATGTATTATTCATTAACATAATGAAATATTTTCAGAATAGAAGAAAAAAATAACTTTTCTAGTGATATAATTTTTGTTCTTTCAAAATAATAATTAACCTTCCAGTTTCCATACAGTTTCGGCAATATGTTTTGAATTTTCTTTGAATTATTCTATAATAATTTTAGTAACAAATAGCGGATAGCATGTAATTCTTAAACAGTAAAACTATTGCAATAAATCTCGTTAACGATCATATGCTTCACGAAACCACTCCAAAAGTTTTTGTCATGACTTAATATGGTGTCCCGTAACTAAATTTAAGGCTCAGAAAATTTTATTAAATGACATTAATTAAAATAATACTAAATGACAAAGGTAAAATTTTTCAATGAGTAATTTTGTTTATTTATACTTTTAAGTCATCCTGCATACAACTTCAAAAAACACGAAACTAACATCAGACGAAAAAAATTCGTATTTACTCATTTTTACCAAGAAAACATTTAGGAATATTTAAATATAAAAAAAAATTAGCAAATGTAAGGCGACGTCGTGTCCTTAGTTTCTGTAAAATATATTGATATTTTTTTTTGTAAATATAAATATTTATTTATTAAAAGAATAATGATTATTATAAATTCTATTTAAAATATAATGGAGGAAAAAGGAGAAGTATTAAGTCCTTATTTTTATTTATGGTTTTCAACTGTTAAGAAACACATATTTATTTATTTATTTTTGTTCAGAAGTTAATCAAGGAACAGAAAAAAAATATTAAACACACGCAATGTATATATAATGTGTAAATATTTTTTTTATTTTAAAATTCTTAATATTTATTAATAAAAAATAATGATCAATCTAAAGCCTATCAGAATAAAAATACTGGACGACAAAATAAAAATGTTTTTATACATGTTTATTTATTTTGTTCAATTCATACTTCATAGAATACCTGAAGAAATTCGTATCTGCTCATTATTCGTTAAGAAGCTCCTTAGGTACCATAAAGCAGAAGAAAATAAGCGTAGAGGTAAACAGCGGTTGCGGTAGTCAAATCTTACCAATGCAGTTCTTTTTTCAGCTGCATATGGCGACATCGAGATCCATCAGGGGCCGGGAAATTCCCCACAGTGTTAATGTTCTGAAAGTAGGTCATCACATTCCGTTTTCGATTGCTGATTCTTTTTTCATCTCTTTTATCCCCTTTGTTCCCCCTTGCAGTTTTATTTCATACATGAGAAAAAGGTGGAAATGACGAAGATGACATTTCTGAAATATTGGTTAACTTTGTCAGTTTCTCTTTGTTGCAGTCTAACATACCAAATTCCAAAACATTTTGTTTGTTAAAAGGATTTTTAATTTGTTTTACTAAAAAAAAAAAAAAAAAAAATAAAAACCCACCCCTGTTTTGAATTAATTAAGCAATAATTCAAAAATTCGTTTAACTTAACTTTTAATTCAATCTCCAATAATTTTTATTTTCTATTGCAAAATATCCTCTTTCAAAAAGAGATATCGTATAGCATTTATTGACGCAAATAACATTAAAAATAAGTGATTAATAAATAAAACTAGGAAGAGATTTAAAAAGAAAAGAATAAAAGTTTAATAAAAATATATTTTATAAGATGTAAATAGTAAAAAAAATTTAATATATTTAAATTGCAAAAATTATAACAACATAAATTATGTATAACAAGAATAAATACGTGGGAATTTTCGGAAAGCATTTATTCACATATAGATATAATGCTAATATTAATAAAATAGTTCTTAAGCTATAAAAACTATAACAAGATGGATCAATTAAAGTACGTTTGTTAAATCTATAATATATTTTTCAAAATTATTTAACTTTTATGTACAGTAATTTATATTGTGGATTAATATTATAATAGCTTATTAAACAGAATCTGTAGGATGTAATTAACTTATTAAACAGAAAATTGTGGTAGTAATTTAAAGGATGTTACTACGTGTATCGAGTAAATGATAAAAGTGTTTCATTTTTTTGGATATATTATATTTCGATTCTAATATGTATGATCTTTTTTTCGTAGTTGTTTATTCACTGTTTTCCTTACTGTATTTATAGTTCTATTTCAACACACAATAGCAAGAGTATATATTTACTGGAGTGCCTAGATGAATACACATACTTGCAACTATGCACATTAGTGGATTGGATAGATAAGTTCTAAATCTCGCAGAAGCACACATTATTAACAAGCGTAGATGAATGCACACACTTGCATGAGAAACCATTAGTGAAATAGATAGATAAGTGTACACACTTGCAAGAGTGGTTGTTAGCGCAGTGGTTCTAACACATTTTGAAGTATGTTGTTGTTTGTTGTTTTTATCCCACTTGGCTGGCCAACCCACGAGCCCATACGTACACATACTTGCAACTACGCACATTAGATTGAAGGGGAAGGAAGCAGCTTCTGTTGTGATGGAACACCCGTAGGTAGAAGTCTGACTTTGGCTCCGTAACGCTCTTACAGTCATAGGAGACTGGGACCTACGGCTTAAAGTGGATTCGAACCACTACAAACATCCATGCCACCGCCGAGACTCGAACCCAAAACCTGCGGCACCGAGCGCCAGGGCGCTGACACTCGGCCCATTCAGGTCCCAAATTTGTGAATGCCAACTGTACGCAGTATTCGCAGGTGGTCACCCACCCAAGTACTGACCGCGCCCAATGATGCTTGACTTCGGTGATCTAACGAGAACCGGTATATTCAGCATGGTATGGCCGTTGGCTATTTTGAAGTATTGTCGCACTTAAGTCCTACAAATAATTGTAGCCTCACTATGCAAAACCTTGTGAGAAATATGTTTTACAACATACATTTAGACTGTTAAGTTAAATATAATAGAATTCTAAAATAATGCGATAAAATATAATGAAACGTCCAGTTTATTTATATGTTTATATGAATCATTATAATTGGAGTGTCTACATGAGAGCACACATTTGCAAGAAATACTAACACCAAAAAGGACACACAAGTATGATTGCAAGAGGATGGTAATTTGATTCCTCAATTCAATGGAGACACTGAACACAAGCAGGCTCTGGGTTAATAGCATTTCAACGCTGCTCAAAAGACAGGCTGTTGAATTTTAAAATTTTTACAATATTATTCCTAATTATAAAACAGAAACCCATAAAATCATTCAGGTAGACAGTAATTCCATACAGAAAAAAAGTTTAAGTTCAATTGATTTTAGACATATTGTGGTCTAATTATAACTACTTTGCATTCTGAATAAATTATTTTTATAAAAACGTACTTATAACAAGCCCACTTTACAGAAATTATGTTGCATCAATTTTTCTTTTTTTCATATCTAAATATTATAGCAACTTTGAAGTTTTTTTTAAATTTATGATACAAATTCCTTCTGTTTACATGCCTACTTTACAGGGGAAATTCAGCAGAATCCTTGTGGCGTTTTCATAATTAAATATTATAAATTCTTAATTATTATTCTTAAACAACATTGAACATGAAACATTGAAAATATTAAAAATGTCATTATTATTGAATTCTTAAAAAAATTCACTCTTTCAATTAAAGAAAATATTTTTTTCTTACTTAATTTCTTTCCGATGAATTTCACTCACTTAAAATGTCCAGATATTCTTTAAAAATATTTCTGCTGAGTAATTCATCTGTTCGCAATTAGATTTATTTATTATAAATAAAAGATTTTTTGTTTATTAAAAAATAAATTGACGTTACATTAGGTAAAAAAATTAAAAAACTCACATTCTTATAACTGATATGAATATAAGAATAAAAGTTTGTTTCAAATTGAAAACAAATATTGACACTTTAAGAAAATAAGTTGCATTAAAATGCATTAATGTATCTCTGCGATGTTTTTTGAAAGTAAATAAGATTGAAGAACCTGAGGGAATTAGCAGTTGTTGCTCCACTATGAGTAAACCATTTTATTGAATATATTTAATTTAATTGATTCTAGGGCAAACTTTTATTCATCCAATCTTTTTAAACAAACTAAATGCTACTTAAAGAATACATCATAAAAAAACATTTAAAAATTTCTAGACATTCCATGTAAATAAATCATTTTTTTTTTCCAGTACAAACTATCTCTTTACAGAATGCCTTATTGATGCATGAATAACTTTAATGGAATCTTTGTACTTTGCATATTACGATATTTATTACTTTATAAAGTAATGTACTTTTTTAACTCGTCTTTCATTGCGAAATGCTATTAGTTATATATAAAGTATTCACTTGAAATCAAACAAATTACGTTTTCATAAAGATTGTAACTTTTGTTAACTTTCTGAATCTTTTAACCTTCTTAAAAGCTCTTTTAGAGGGAGTTTACTTTATTTAGTTTTAAATTAAAGCATATTTGATGTATTTATGTTTTATAAATGAAGTATTGAATTGAATTGAAATGAAGTATTGAAGTATTTGACTTGTTTGAATATAAATATAAATTGTATATTAAAAAATTGAAAATACTTTTCATCAATAAAAATTAAGTAAGTAAATAATTTCATACTTTTTATTAAATTATTTTAATTTAATACTTTGTATTAAATTATTAAGTAATATAATGCAAATAATTATTAATTATTTAAATAATTTTTTTGTATTAAATTATTTGCTTGTTAAAAACAAATATAAAGCTTTTGTTTACATGCTGTTTAAGAATTCAGTTTAGAATTTTAGTTATGTCCATACAATAAAAATAATAATAATAATTGCTTGGTTAAGCTATTGATAAATTTTGTATTATGTAGCGCTTCTTATAATTCGATAATATATTGCAAATAGGCATTTAAGATAATTTCTTAATCAATTCTTTTACCAAATAAAAAAAAAATTAAGTCATAAAACAGTTTTGTAATTGTTTTCTAAGTGTGCACCAGATTTTAAATTGTTTTGTTTTCTGTTCTGTTAATTTGCTTATCTATTTTTTTTTTTTTTTTTTTTTTTTTAATTTTTGAAAAGAATTTTGCTTGCATCTGCTTGATTTCTGTCTTTTTGTCTCTGTCTTTTTTTTTTAATTATTTAAAAAAATTATCAAGTGACGAGTTACAATTCAACAAATTGCATACTTCAAAAGTTTATAAATAATTGTTATTTTTGTCCTATACTATCTTTCAAAATTGTCCAACCATTCTAAGTGTACTTTTTGCTGGATTCTTAGGGTCTTTATCGATGTATGGCTAAGCCATCGTAAATCCTGATTACCATCCGAAAGACATAAAATGAACACTCAAGAAAGACATTTTAAAGGGAATGTTTCTAATTTATGGCCGATTTGCATCAAATGGTCTTCTAGATCTTGAAGAATTCGAATGAGACATAAGAAAAGATCATTTAGATCAAAAGTCACCAATTACTATTTTGTGAAGGGATTTGTTTTTTAGAAGAATTACTTAGTTTAAATTACGTTTTATATCCTTGATAAAATGTCACATTGTAGAGAGTGAGAATTTTAAAGTATATGCGAACCAAAATGGAAAAAAAGTTATAAGAATAGACAAAGATAATTTTTTTCAAGATTTAATAATAAAATCTGTATATATTTAATATTATTTTTGTAAATATGAAATATTCTAAATATTTCTTTAGCCTACAATTTAAGATTTTTAATTTTTATTTTTAAGTTATTATTAAATTCAAAATACACATAAGAGCCAAAACATTATGATCACCTGTCAATAACGAGTTGGCCCACCTTTTAGCGCGCAACACAGCTTCAACCCGCCTTGGCATGGATTAATACCACCACTTAATACCAGTTAAATACCACTTCCACCTGATCACGTGCCTTCCACGTCATCCAGGCGAGTTCATTGCAAAATGTAGGGGTGGTCATAATATTTTGGCTCTTGAGTGTATACACACAAATATGTACATAAGATTGAAACCCACAGAAAATGCAATAAAACAAGACAAAAAAAAAATTAACAAATGATTTGTTGCAAACACAAACAGTTTATCTAAAAAATCCATAAAAATAATGTTCACTGTACATAAATTTTATGTACTTCCTAGTTAATTAAAAAATTGGAAATGAATTTATACCATCCCTTCTGGCTCGTAGGAATTTATTCAATAAATCAAATGTTGTTATATAGTTTTCACCATTTTAAAAAATTGTGCCTTAGAAAGTCAAAATGATAGCATTTACATCCAGACATTGCGTTTCGCAATTATTTGCAATTAATTCACTTTTTGTTGCGCAACAAAATGTCAACAGTGTGTCAATCTATAACACAAGTACCATTTGGAGTCGTATGGGTTAATTTGTTTCTCGAATATTTTTTTAAAATTTGTGTAAAGATTTTTGCATGCATGTACTTGGTTTATTTTTTTTTTCTTTACTTTTTGTTAATTTTTTTAGAAAAAAAAATTTAATTTAGTTAAAATTCAACAAATTGTATATTTCACGAGTTAATAAAGAAGTGTTACTACTTACGACCTTACATTTCAAATTGTCCAACCCTTTTACAAAGGGTTCAATTTAGTGGAATCTTGTATTTTGTATAGATATATGGCCAATACATTGTGAATCCTCATTACCATAAGAAATGCATAACAACATCATTGAAGAAAGACATTTGAAAGGGAATATTTCTAATTTATAGTAGTTTTCTTAAAAATTGTTCTAAATTGTTAATAATTCGAATAAAACATCGAAAAAAGATTTAGATAGATATTCACCCATTACTATTTTGTAAAGGGATTTGTTTTTCGGAAGTATAATTTAATTTAACTAGTTTATATTATGTTGTATATCCTTGACAAAATGTTATATTGCAAACGCGTTCCGAAATAAAAATTAAATAAAAATAGAAAAAAATTTAAGTTAACAGAAGAATAAAGAAGTATCTTATAATTACTTTTATGCCATTCAGAATGCTATGCAGGTTTGTCATAAAATAACTCTATTTGGAGGCATATGTAGGTAAAGCTAATGTATAGAAGGTAATTAAAGCTCCTATCCATGATGTAGAAGACATAGTCAGATGAACTCCACGAAAGTTAATATAACATATACCGTCCATAGGAGAAATATTGGTTCTGAAGAATTAATATAATAATAATAATTAATTAATGCTGGGTTAATTGTTGCAATGAATGGATTTTGTAAAAATTTATTAATGATCGTATAATAAAAACTGCATGTACCGAAATGAATGATATACAGTATGAAAATCAAAAAATAATATTTTATTAATTAACATTAGGGATTTCGCGACATCGTATAACACTTTCAGTGCCCTGGCAAAAATAGTGCATGGCATTAGATGGATGGCATTCTCTACTGCTGCATATCAATTTCAATGTTTGCGTCACATACTTACTAAAAAAGATTTGCATAATCTACTAAGACTCTAAAAATCCCAATACGTAGGTGGTAGCAACTTCAAAATATCTCTTATCGGTGGCATTTAGTATTAGTTTGCCTTGCAGGATTCATCTCTCCGTGCCTTCCTCGGCCTGTATGTGAAATTTCGCTTTGTTACGTTCAATATTTCTAAAAGCAGATGTTTATTTTCATCCTTGTATGATATTAAATTCATTATAAAAACTTTACATTCGCTTATTTTTTAATACCTTTATAAATATCCCACATATCTCTTGTAAGAATCTTTAATAAACCTGTTTAGAGTGCTTACTATTCGGAAATAACAACAGAAAGTAGAAATATTTTAACCTGTTGCATTCCTTTTAATATTATAACTGAATTTTTTAACCTATTACTGGCACTCCGTAGTTGACGAAGCAACTTTTATTTGGAAATTACACAGTAATCATGAAAGAGGAAATTTAGGTTGATTCTATTAACCCTTTCCTTACTCTGTTTATCGTCATTCCTGTGTAATTTGTTGACAGTAACAGTTGAAAGTGCCTTGAATACCTAGAAGTCCCTCTCAGTGTGTCTGTAGTTTGAAGGTTGGAGACGTTTGTTTGTTTAGATAAACTAAATTAAATTCTTCCTACTTATAGAAATCAATCAACAATCGGCTAAATATACGAAGATTTGATTTAGAGGATTTATCTGCATTGAATAACTATTCAAATCTCTTAAAAACACATTGATAACGAAATATTACATTTTATTTAAATAAATAAACTAATTATTTTTATAAATAATAATTTATTGCGAAAAAATAATGTTATCATATTTTATTAAACAAAAAACAAGTTGATTCGGAAAATATATCTCTAAAAGAAAAAATTATTAAGAACTACTGTAATTATATATATATATATATATATATGCACTGTTCATTATGTACTGTTCTATTTTATTGGTGTGAAAATGAAAATTGTTCCATTATATATCATTGACTCGTTATATAATATTCCATATAATTGATGTATTGTTTCACTGTATCAGTTCAAAAGAAAGAAATTTATCTTATTGCACCATCATATTATTATTATTATTATTATATTAAGCAAAAAATCTCTTAAAAAAGAATTATATTCGTTACCAATATTGCAATATAATATGGTCGAGAAAATGGCTGTCTCTTTTATAATAATGTTTTCAATTATTCGCATCTGCATTCGAATTTTGATAATACCAAATTGATATTTTGTGCTATCCATTAAAGTCTTTGTATAACAGAAGATATAATTTACAAATACCATCGATCGAAAACATTTTTCAATATGCATTTACTTTCAGCATTCCCTTTACTCTTTGTGTGTCCTCTATCGAACTCTGGAAATATTTCATACCAATTAAATTACCCTCCCCCAAAAAGGAAAACTTTAGAGGAATCGTTCTCCAGTCCACAGTTGCACGCCCGAAGGCCTTTATGTCCCGAAAGACACAGATCGAATCTGTCCAATAAGGGGGCAGGGGGGGGGGGGGAGGGCAGAGGTGGCGCATCTTTTGATTCGGATGGGTACCCTTTGTTTGCTGGACCTTTCCTTTCTTGTTCGTGATCCTGATTGAAATGCCAAGATATAGTTCGGATAAACTTCCCGTTGCCTCGAGCGTCCATTTGTCTCATCGTTAGGAGATCGAATGTGGGATTTGGCTTCTCTAAGGATGAGTTGAACAGAATGGGTCCTCGGTTTAAATAAAAGTAATGTTTCTTTTTTAAGACATTTCTCAGGGAACTAATAAGGAAAGAGGACTGTTTATGTAAGCATTTTACCAAATGTTAGTTATTTTGGGATTGCTAACATGTGGTAACGTGGTATTGTCCTGGTAAGAGTTTGATATCCACAAAAAAAAGGGTGGAAAGGATAAGAATTGATTAAAGTGAAATTGATTCTTTTACAGCAAAAAGGTATAGAATCGAAAATTCTGAGGGAACGTGTTTAATTTAATTATAATTATAATGCAATTGCTAACATGGGGGAACATGGCAATGTTCTAGTAAATGTTTCGTGGTATCTACACAAAAGCACCAATTGAGATTTAATGCGTTTGAGGCACAAAATGGAATTGATCGATCCTTTTGAAATTCCAACATCACCAGCAAGGTGTCTAATAGTAAATCGGCGGTTTGAAAGCTCCAAATCTTTAATTTTTTTAGACGTGAGCTTCGTCGTCGAGGTTGATGGTAGGCCAGATGGCTCTTCGTCTTCAAAGCGTCTTTGAACTGTTTATACCACTTCTAAACATTTCTTTCCGATATAGGAATGTTCATCGAATGCCTTCTGCAACATTCTATACGTTGTCGCAAACAAAATTTAATGCAAGTTTTTGCTCAAATAATTCAGAAATCGTCGGAATCAGTTTTAGCGTCTCACAAAGTCAAGCGTAACTCATACACTAATGAATAATTTGAAGGCAAATTTCACAAAGATATCAAGGAGAGTACCAAAAACCTTAAAAAGAAAAAAAAAAATTGAAATAAAGAAGAAAATAAAAAAATTAAAATTCCACAAACTCCGGGTATTTTAAATTGAAAATTACTTTTACTTTAATTTTTGGACACAGTAGTATTATTTAACTATTAACTATTATTTTTATTTTTTTCTAAATTTATTATTTTGTTAAACACATTTCAATAAGGAACATAGTTCCTTAATTTTTTTTTCTATATAGATATTTTATTTTTACAAATTTTTACATATTTCTATTTTACATAGTCTTTTCACAGTGGAAGCATGAACTTGCATATTAAACGACTTCATGTAACTAATTCTCAAATGATTTAACAAGATAATCTTCTATATCTATTTTCACTATATAATTGAAAGTGGAACTATAATCATTTTTAATTATCATATCTAAAATTACGCACAAAATATTAGAAAAGGAATCATAAAAAAAGTACGGTGTTTATTAATTATTTTTCTGCATCAAATTAAAATAATTATATGAAAATGGGAAAATTGTATATTTGCCACATTATAAGAGGTGAAATCTTAATATTAGTTTATTTCAAGACGTGGCAGAAAACATAACACGTTTTAATGATCTTTATGATTTGAATCAATTACGCCTTTTCATTCATTTAGTATAAATAATAATTAATAATCAAATATATGCTTTTCATTTTTAGTTAATTTCCTTGATATCATTTTTATAATAATTATGCAATGTAATTCCATTAGCAAAGTACAATTGTTTTGTTCTTAAATTAAATTATTCATATTTGACTATTAGAAACAATACAATTGTCGTAAAATTCACATAAATAGCTTTTTTGTTGCCAGCCCAATGGTTAAGACTACAGAATTTTTAATGGAAAGGATGAGATGATTACAATTTTATTTATTTTCTAAAATTTAACTTAATTAGTTCACATTAATTCAAACCAAGTCTCATGCAATAAATATTACATTAGTTTTGCTAAAAAATTTCTTAATATTATTGGAAATTATGTTAATTAAAATGATATACACAATAAAATGTATTCAAAAGATGATAAAAATTGATGCAAATAAAAAAAAAATTGCAAAAAACATCTACGTCATTTTTAGAAATACATTTTTGTAATTTTGTAAAAATAAACAAACGCATCCACATTTATGCGTATGATATTTTTTGCTTGGTTGTTTAATACATATTCAAATTATATTCTTGCTTATACATGGAAAATGTTTTCGAATGAATTTTGTTTACTCTTTACTGTCAGTAAATATTTATATTTGAATTTATTTGTTGATATACATAAGTACATAGGATCGTGAAGATATTTGTTTGGGTAGAAAGGGCCTCCAATTGGTTTAAACATACAAAAACAATGAAGTTTAATAATGTCAGTTTGGGGGACAAAAATACAAAGGATTAAATGCAATATATTTTTATTTTAATTTAGTTTCGAAAGTTTATTAATGAAAATGTAATGATCAATCAAAATCATATAAGAATAAAAATACTGGAAGGCAAAATAAAAATGTTCTTTATTATTTTCATTCCTGTTTCTTTATTCTGTTCAACTCATACTTCATAGAATGCCTGAATAAATTCGTATCTGCTCATTATTCGCTAAGAAGCTCCTTAGGTACCATCAAGAAGAAAAAAATAATAAACAAAAACGTAGAGGTAAACAACAGTTGCGGTAGTCAAATCTTATCAATACTGTCCTTTTTCTAGCTGCATATGGCGACAGCGAGATCCATCAGGGGCCAGAAAATTCCCCACAGTGTTGATGTTCTGAAAAGTAGGTCATCACATTTCGTTTCTATTGCTGATTCTTTTTTTCCCTCTCTTTCATCCTTTTTTTTCCCCTTGCAGTTTTATTTCATACATGAGAAATGAAGAAGATGACATATCTGAAATATTGGTTAAGTTTAATCAGTTTCTCTTTGTTGCAGTCAAAATATGTCCTTTGTTAAAAGGTTTTAATTTGCTTCAATAAATAAACACAACTGCGTCCGATGAATTAAGGATTAATTCAAATAACTTAATATTAATTATATTACCTCAAGTAGTTTTTAACTACTACTACTAGTTTAAGTTACTACTAGTTTAGCTAGTTACTACTCATTCAAGCAAGAAATATCATACGGCATTTACTGAGTGTCCTCATGCCAACAATATTAAAAAAAAAGTGTTAAATAAATTACCCTAGGGGGAATTAAAAAAAAAAGGATTAAAGTCTAATAAAAATATTTTAAGGCATTTAAATAATAAAAAATAAATAAACTGAAATTGAAATAATTTTAACACTATAAATTATTTATAAGAAGAATAAATGCGTTTAATTCTTCTAAAAACTTTATTCACCAAATATAATAATAGTTACAATAACACAATAAAATTATAATATTTAAAAATTATAAAGTTCTCAAGGTATAAAGAACTATAATTAGATGAATCAATTGAAGCATGTTTATTAACTCTACAATTTTTGTTAATATTCTCTAACCTCATATTCTATTTTGTTATATTCTCTTTGTAAATTTTGTTTCATATTCTCTTTGTAAATTTTGTTTCATATTCTGGACTGATATAATAATAACATATTAAACAGAATCTTAGATGTCACATAATTTCAAGGATGAAGCACGTTTTTCGAGTAAATGATAGTGTTTCATATTTTGCGGATTATTTACTTGGATTCAAATATGTATGATCATTCTTTTTTTTTTTTTTTTTTTTTACTCTTTTTTTTCTTGCTGTGTTTATAATTCTACTACTGCAGCACACAATATCAAGAATACATATTTAGTGGAGCGCCTAGATGAATGCATACATTTGCAACAATACACACTAGTGGATTGGTTAGTAGAGGATTAGCAGTTGCTAAAACCTGCAGAGGTACAAATTATTAATATGCCTACATGAATGCACACGTGTGCGAGAGGAACCATTAGTAGAATAGATATACATGTGACAAAAGTCATGGGATATCTCTTAATATCGTGTCGGCCCTCCTTTCGCCCGGCGAAGTGCAGCAACTCTACGTGGCATGGACTCAACAAGTCGTTGGAAGTCTTCTGCAGGAATATTGAGCCATGCTGTCTCGATAGACGTCCATAATTGTGAAAGCTTTTTGATGGTGCAGGAATTTGGGCACGAACAGACCTCTCGATGATGTCCCATAAATGTTCGATGGGATTCATGTCGGGCGATCTAGGTGGCCAGATTATTCGTTGGAATTGTCCATAATGTTCTTCAAACCAATCGCGAACAGTTGTGGCCCGGTGACATGGTGCATTGTCATCCATAACAATCCCATCGTTGTTTGGGTACATGAAGTCCATGAATGGCTGCAAGTGTTCTCCAAGTAACTGAACATAAGCATTTCCAGTCAATGTTCGGTCCAGTCGCACCAGAGGACCAAGTCCATGCCATGAAAAAAAGAGCCCACACCATTACGGAGCCACCACCAGCTTGAGCAGTGCCTTGCTGACAGTTTGGGTCCATGGCTTCGTGGGGTCTGCGCCACACTCGAACCCTACCATCAGCTCTTACCAACTGAAATCGTGACTCATCGGACCAGGCCACGGTTTTCCATTCATCTAGGGACCAACCGATATGATCACGTGCCCACGAGAGTCGCTGCAAGCGATGTCGTTCTGTGAGTAAAGGCACTCGAGTCGGTCTTCTGCTGGAATAGCCCAAGAAAGCCAAATTTCTCCGCACAGTTCTAACAGACAAGTCCCTTGTACGTCCCACATTGATTTCTGATTTCGCAGTGTTGCTTGTCTGTTAGAATTTACGACTCTTTGCAGACGTCGCCGGTCTCGGTCGTTAAGTGCAGGCGGTCGACCACTGCGCTGGCCATGGTGGGATGTTATGCCTGAAATTTCATACTCTCGGCACACTCTTGACACAGTGGATCTGGGAATGTTGAATTCCCTAACGATTTCCGAAATGGCATGACCCATGCGTCTAGCTCCAACTAACATTCCGCGTTCAAAGTCTGTTAATTCCCGTCGTGCGGTCATCATCACGTCAAAACCTCTTCACATCAATAATTTGAACAGAAATGAAAGCTCTGCGAAAGCACTGCGCATTTATACCTGTTCTACGCGATGCTACAGCCATCTGAAAATTTGCATATTGCTATCCCATGACTTTATGCCATTTCAGTGTATAAGTGTACACACTTGCAAGAGTGCTCGTTAGTGTGGTACTCACATCTTTTAAAGTCGAGGCGTATTTAAAATTCTACAAATAAATGCTGGTTCACTATACATAACTTTGTGAGAAATAGGTTATAATAGTTAAATCAAATATTATAGAAATAAAAATAAGGCGATAAAAGAATATAATGAAACGTCCAGCTTATTTACTGTTGTGTTTATGAGAAACATGCACCTCAAGTATCCTAATGATTTCTTCAATATTTGAGTATATATTTAAAAGGCAATCATTCCCTCGTCAATACATTGAAGATTCCTCCTCTTTTTACACTTCATTTTAATGAAGGTAGAAAATTTTAATTTATATTAATATGACGTTTAAAATTGTGGTAAAACTTTTTAACGTTATTACAGATATTGACAAGTACTTTTCTTTGATAGGAATCCAAAAGGTTTTCAGAGACGATTCCTTATGTTTAATCTTTGATCAGTGAATATGACTACTACTTCTTCGGTTAAATGTTCAACTTCACAGAATATTATTTATAGACAGTTGAGTGTCATAATTCGCAATGAAAATTTTTTTATCATTTAAAATCACATAGGTTCTACCGCTTCTAACTTTCTGCTAAGTACTGTTCCTAGTTTCTTGAAAGCATCCTTTGGCGCATTATAGCTATTTCGCATATTTTATGTGGATAAAAGAAGAAAACAAAGCAATCTGAAAAGTTAGTAGATTACAATGAAAGCTATATTTAAAAAAAAATAAGCTGACTAGAAAAAAAGTAGCAATAGTTGTTTTTATGTGCGGTGATACCACGGCGCATACTTTGAGAACCACTGCTTCAATGGATTAACTTAACAAATACAAAAACTTGAAAACTTGCACATCATTGGAGTTCCTAGATATCAGCACGCACTTGCAAGAAGTACTAACACTAAAAACGGACATACAAGTAAGATTCAAAGAGGATGGTATTTTGATCCGCTGTTCAATGAAGACACTGCGAAAGCAGATTTTGAAGCAATAGGCTTTCATCGCTTCTCAGAAATCATGCGGTAGATTTTTTAAAAATATTTTGCAATATATTTCTAATTATATTGTAAAAAAAGTCTTCTTACAATATAATTAATCTTTTCGAAAAACGATAATTACACACAAAAAAAAGTTAAGTTCAAATGCTCTCAAGTATTTTGTGAACTTTTATTAACTACTTTTGTTATTATTTCCTACTGCTTTGTATTTTTATTAACTTGTTTTACAAAAACGTATTTATTGCAGAACAACATACTTCTACATCAATTATACTTTTTTTCATAATGAAATATTTTTTGCAGTTTTATTTAATTTACGATATAAATTTCCTTCTGTTTACATGCCAACTTTAAATGGGAATTCTATTCTCCATGGTTGAAATATAGCAACTTCATAATTTTATTTAATTTATGTTATAAAATTCGATATTAATAAATTTACTTTAAAAATCAATTCGTCACAAAATTTGAATTCTTAAAATACATTTCACCCTTTCAATTAAAAAAAAATACTACACAATCTTTCCTTATTTAATTTCTTTCTAAAGTATTTCATTCACTTAAAAAAAATTCGAATTTTTTAAATAATATTATTGAGTAATGTATTTGTATGCAATTTGATTTATTTATTATAAATAAAAGGATTCTCGTTTATAAAAAAAATAAGATGACATTACATTAGAAAATAAATCAAAAACTCACAATCTTAAACTCATAGGAATTTAAGAAAAAAAGTCTGTTCAAAACGAAAACAAATATCTGCACTTTAGGAAAATAGGTTGCATTAAAATGCATTAATGTAGCTCTATGCTGTTTTTTAAATGTAAATATTATTGAAGAACCTGAGGGTATCAGCAGCTGTTGCTCCACTATAAGTAAACCATTTTATTGAAAATATTTAATTTAATTGATTCAATGCCAAACTTTTATGCATCCAATCTTTTAAAGAAACTAAATGCTACTTTCATAATGCGTTAAAAAAAGCATTTGTTAAAAAATTTAGTGAGATTCCATGTTGAGATTTAAAAATTTAGTGAGATTTCATTTTCGCCAGCACAAACTATCTCCTAACAAAATGCCTTATTTATCATGAATAATTTTAATGGAATCTTTGTATTTTGCATATTATGATATTTCTTACTTTGTTAAGTAATGCACTTTTTAACTCGTCTTTTAATACAAAATTATATTTATTATTTATATAGTATTTACTAGAAACCAAACAATTTACGTTTTCTTAAGGATTTTAACTTTTGTTTACTTTCTGAATGTTTTAACTTCCTTAAAACACTTTTAAAGAGAGTTTACTTTATTTGGTTTTAAATTAAAGCATATTTGATTTATTTCTGTTTTATTATTAGTTTAAATGTATCTAAATTGTTCGAATATAAATAGAAAGTATATATTAAAATTGAAAATACTTTTTTCATGAATAAAATAAAATACTTCCAATATAAAATACATCTTTCATGAATAAAAAATTAACTAAGTAAAGAATTTAATACTTTGTATTAAGTTATTTACTTTTTTTAAAAACAAATATAAACTTTTGTTTACATGCTGTTGAAAAATAATTCAATTTAGAATATTTATTATGTCCATAAAATAATATTATGTCTATAAAATTTTAGCTATGTCCATAAATTGTTTAGTTGAGCTATTGCTAAAATTTTGTATTATGTAGCTCTTCTTACTATTCGATGTTGTAAATTGTTGTTTAAGCTAATTTTTTTTTTTAAACAGTTCTTATGCCAAAAAAGCATTTAAGTCATAACATAATTATTTTAATTGTTTTCTAATATAATCACTTATGTGTACATAATATAATATATACCATGTATGCATATTGTAAGCTATAAAATGTATCCATAATATAATCAGTTTAATGTAATCATAATATAATCCATATAATTTATACAATGTCATAATGTATTTTCAGGATATATTAGGAAAATATCTCAAAAAGAAAGAGTGTAGTTTAAAAAAAGAGTAAACAATCAGCAAATAAAGAAAACAAGATAAATAGCATTATGTAAAATGTTTTGAATAAAATAACCAAACTTAATTCTTTTGAATTTAACTATATTACAGAAACTTTTCTGTTCACAATTTCATACTTTTATCTGTTTTAATTTATCATTGACAGCAGATGCTGAAATCCCAATTAATCCATCTCCTCTTGCAGATGAATTAATACTTTTTATCGATATCTCCCATCAGGAGATTAATCGTCTGAATCCGTCGAAGCTATGAAACTAAGCGGCTTGACTTGGTTACAATGGCACACAGTGCATCAGAATTCCGATAGCACTTTCAAAAGCAGCCACTTTCGTGTTTCAAACTCTCTCTATGAGGGGGTCAGAGAGGGGTGACAGATGGTTGTTTGATCTCGCCTTCAGTGCTTAAATGTTTCGGTGATCCTTTGACAGGCAACGTGCTCGATGCAAGGGATTAGAGAAATTAAATTTAACTAATAATATGGATGATATATAGAAAACATGTTTACAATACACTTTACAATGAGATACAGTACATTTCTTTAATTGCATTACTTAAGAATATAAAGAATTTTAGTTTCATTCAAAAATTAAAATAGCACGATGTTAAGAGATAACATACATAAACATGTACATGTTTATTCATTTTTTAAAATTCAATTAATATTTTACTTCGAAATTTTTGTGTGTTGGAAAATTAATCAATAATGAACATAGGCACTTAATATAAAAGCAGAGTTCTAATGATCTAAAAAGTGAAAAGTTCTTCTAAAGAATATATGTATGTTGGTATGATCTAAAAAAGTGAAAAGTTCTTCTAAAGAATATATGTATGTTGGTATGATCTATTCGTATCTATCTGTTCTAATGAATCTTTAAGTTCTAAGGAATCTATTTAAGTTCATATGATCTATAAGTTATGATGAATAAATCTAAGTTCACATTAATACATAAGTCTCTAATGATTCTATGTAAGCTTACATGAAACTATAAGTTCAAATGGATTTCTGAATGAATCTATGAAATGAATGAATCTATGTATGTTCAGCATGACTATACAAGTTATTTAAAAAAAAAAAATTTTTTCAAGATTTAATAACAAATTTCAAGATTTAAAACTAATTACATTAGTAAAAATTATAAAGATTTGGTCAACCTGGAATTTAGGTTGTTTTTTTTTTTTTTCATTTGTAACTTAATATTAGAAATCAAAGGACACATATTCACACAAATAAGTACATAAAGCAAAAACCACTTTTTTTAAACAAGAAAAAAATAAAAAAAAAAAAAGAATTAATGAAGTGATTTGTCGTAAAAGCAATCAGTTTGTATAACAAACATATGAAGGTAGCATTCAATATGTATAATTTTACGTATTTCCTAGTTAATTAAAATATTAAAAAGAAGTAGAAGTAGAAGTTTATACCAAAGCTTCAAGCTGTTATTAATTTATGGAATAAATCAAATCCTGTAATAATGTTTTCAAATCTCCGTACTTCAGAAAGACAAAAGGATTGTTTTTATATTCAGATATTGTATTAACATTATTTATCATTAATTTCCATATTAAGGCAAAATATTCCTTCTGTGAACAATTTCCATTTGTTTAGTAGGGGTTAATTGGATTTTCGAATATTTTTCAGTTATTCCCTAATTTTTTTGAAAATAATTTTGCTTGCATCTGCTTGGTTTCTTTCCTTTTCTTCCTATATTCCTCCTTAAATTCTTTTTCAGAAAAATTATAAAAAAAGTGACGAGTTAAAATTCAATAAATGGTATACTTCACAAGTTTATAAAGAACTGTAACTTTTGTCCTATTCTATATTTCAAATTGCCCCACCGTTCTGAGTGCCCTTTTGTTGGATTCTTAGGTCCTTATCAATATATGGCTAAGCCGTCGTAAATCCTGATTACCATCCGAAAGACATAAAACGAACACTTAAGAAAGACATTTGAAAAAGAATATTTCTAATTTATGGCCGATTTGCTTCAAATGGTCTGGATCTTGAAGAAGTCGAAGAAAAGGGCATTTAGACACAAATTCACAAATTACTATTTTGTGAAGGGATTCGTTTTTTTTTAAAGAATTATTTAGTTTAAACTATGTCTTATATCCTTGAGTGATAATGATAAAGCGTGTGAACCAAAAAAAAAATAATAATAATAGAGAAAATTAATTTTTATTTTCAATATTTAATATTAAAACGCAGATAAATCTAAATTGCTATATCGCTTCAAGATATTAGGAATTTATTGAATAAATCAAATGTTGTTATCCTATTTACCCTTTTAATATCTTTGTGCCTTAGAAAGCCAAAATGATAGGATTTATAATCAGAACGTATGCGCTGCAATTATTTCCAATTAATTCACTTTTTGAAAATTAATTGCAAATCCCTCCTAAATTGTAACATCCCTCTTGCGATACAAGTACCATTTGGGGTTTCGAAGGCGTAAATTCGTTTCTTGAATACTTTTTTTTTTAATTTTTGTAAAGAATTTCGCGTGTACGTACTTGGTTACTTTCTTTCTTTTTGGTAATTTTTTTTGAATAAATATAAAATGACGAATAAAAATTCAACAACTCGTATACTTTACTAGTTAATAAAGAACTGTCACTTTTGTCCGACCTTACATTTGAAATTGTCCCACCATTTTGCAAACTGCTCCATTTAGTTGGACTATTGCATCTTTTATAGAAATATGGAAGAGACAATGTAAATCCTGAATACCATGAGAACACAAAAAATAATAATTCAAGAAAAACACTTAAAAGAGAATATTTCTAATTTGTGTCAGGTTTGTATAATACGATCTTTTAAATTTTGAAGCATTCGAATAAGGCATTTAAAAAATATCACTTAGATAGATATTCACCCATTTCAGTTTTGTAAAGGGATTTGTATTTCAGAAGTATAACTTCATTTAATTACTTTATATTATGTTGTATATCCTTCATAAAATTTTGCATTGCAAAGAGTCACTATGTGTGTGAAAAAAATAGAAAAATTTTAGTTAAGAAGAGTAAACACGTTTCTTACAATTACTTTTACGGCATTCAGAAAGCTATACAGGGTTATATATAAAATTACTCTTTCTGTTTGGAGGCACGTGTAGCTAAAACTAATGAATGAATGGCAACTTAAATTCCTATGTATAATGTACAAAGCCTAGTGAGATGAATTCCACAGAAGAAAAGGTGCCATCAATAGGAAAAATTGTGGCACTGAAGAATTAATTTGATAATATTAATTAATTAATATTATGTTAATATCTACAATGAATGGATTTTGTAAGACTTATTAATGATCGAATAATAAAAAAGCTGTATATACAAAAATGAAAGATATACAGAAAGGAAAAAAAAAAATTATCTTATTAATAAACAGTAGGAATTTCTTGACATCGTGTAACACTTTCAGTGCCCTCGCAATATATTGCATCAGATGTATGACACTGTATACTGCTGCATATAGCTTAAATGTTTGTGTTGCAAATTCATTAAAATATTTGCATAATCTACCAATCTGTAAAAATTCCTAGCACATATATTATAACAGGGCTAAAATATCTGTTATCGGTGACTTTTAGCGCTATTTTTTTTCTGGGGGATTCATCTCCTCATGCTTTCCACAGTCTGCACATGAAATTTCCTTTTATTACGTTCACTATTTCTTGTTGCAGCTGCTTCTTATTCATCCTATATAATGTTGAATTCGTTATAAAACACTACATTCGCTTATTTTTTAATACCTTCATGTTTAATCTTTAATAATTCTGGTCAGAGCCCATGGTATTCCAAAATAACAGCAAAAAGCAGAAATATTTTAACCTGCTGTATTATTTATCTTCGCTACCTTCCACTTAATATTATGACAGCATTTTTAACCTGCTAATGACCCTCGTTAGGTGACAAAGCAACTTTTATTTGAAAATTGCACAGTAATCATGAAAGAGGAAATTTAGGTTGATTCGATTAATAGTTCCTTTACTCTGTTTATCGTCATTCCTGAGTAATTTGTTGACTGTCACAGTTAGAAGCGCTTTGAATACCTAGAGGTCCCTTTCATTGCATCTGTTGGTTGAAGGTTGCAGATGCTTCGTTGTTTAGATAAACTAAATTAAATTGCTCCTGTTTATATAAATCAACCAACAATCGTCTAAATATACGAAGATTTGACTTAGAGGATTAATGTAAGTTGAATAACTATTCTAATCTCTTAAAAAGACTTTAATAACGAAATAATGTTTTTTTTATTTAAATGAACTAGTTATATATATATATATATTATATATATATTTATTTATATATATATATAGATAGATATATATAAATATAAATTTAATTTGTTAGTCTACTAAAAATAATTTTGTTTATCTATGATTCACAGTATAATTCCCGATGTTTATCTGTAATACCTTCAATTAGCAGGGGATTATTATTATTATTATTAATATAATATTAAGCAAAAAATATGTTTAAAAATAATTATACTATTTACCAATATTGAAATATAATATACTCAAAAAATTCGTCGTACTCGTACGTACTCGTAAATACTCGTTTCTTTTTTTTTAATAATGTTGTTAAAATATTTGCATCTGCATTCGAATTTAAATAACAACAAATTGATATTTTGTGTACACCATTACAGTCTTTGTATAACAGAAGATATAATTTACAATTGCCCTCCATCGATCCATATTTACTTTCAGCGTTCCCTTTGTGTACACTTTTATCGAACTCTGGAAATATTTCATACCAATTCAACTACCCTCCACCCCAAAAAAGAAATCTTTAGAGGAATCGTTCTCCAGTCCACAATGGCACGCTCAAAGGCCTTTCTGTCCAGAAAAACACAGATCGAATCTGTCCAATAAGGGCAGGGGGAGAGGGGGGCCAGAGGTGGAGCATCTTTTGATTCAGACGGGTACCCTTTGTTTGCTGGACCTTTCCTTTCTTGTTTGTAATCCTGATTGAAATGCCAAGAAATAGTTCCAGATAAACTTCCTGTTGCCTCGAGCGTCCATTTCTCTCATTGTTAAGAGATCGAATATGGGATTTGGCTTCTCTAAGGATGAGTTGAACAGGTTGGGTCCACGATTTAAATAAAAGAAATTTCTCGAGGGAACTAATAAGGAAAGATGACTGTTTATTTAAGGATTTTTTATCAAATGTTAGTTGTATTGTGAATTGAAATGGATTAGTGGATGTTTTGTGTTATCCACAAAACATTTACTGTTGCTAGAAAAATTTCAATATCAACAAAGGGTATACGCTGACGCTATTAAATAAAATTTTATTTATTATTTTTAAAAAAAATCAAATATAGTTTATATATTGTATATAATTCTGCTCGGTGCCTCATGTTTTGGGTTCGATTTCCGGCGGTGCTATGGATGTTTGCAGTGGTTCATAATGCACTTTAAGCCGTAGGTCCCGGTTTCATTTGACTGTAGAACGTCACTGAGCCAAATCAGACTTCTACCTACGGGTGTTTCATCACAAAATCATGTTAACTTATACTATTTTTTAAAAAATCAGAGATTATAAGTTAATATGTCTTCATTAAAAATGACATAAATTATTGTATATTTCTAATCTCAAAAATTATATATTATTTTTTAAAAAAAGGTATATATCAAAATATATTATGTTTGTGTTGTTGTGTCTAATCCTCAGTGACCTGTAGCGCCTAACGGCATCCCATGAGTGTAAGGAAAACATCAGCTTAAGTAGAAGTCTGGCTTGGCTCCGAGTCGCTGAAGAAGGAATTACCCCCATTTGCGTATCATATGGGAGGAAACCCTGGAAAACTCCCACCAGTTAGTACTCCTCACGAGGGGAAGATGCTGAAAATCATAAATGTCATTGAGTCTCCTCGCTTTGAAACAGTGCTGTCAAACAACAAAGCTATGAGTGGATTGAATCTCAGCCCAAATATTCACCAGCGTCGCACGTTACCACTGAGCATCGAGTCGAACAATTTGATGTTTTTATTAATGTAATATTAAGTAATGGATTTAATATTTTGCAATATTATGCATTGGATTTAATATAGTGCAATATTATGTATTGGATTTAATAGCATGTAATATTATGTATCGGATTTAATAGTATGTAATATTATTTATTGGATTTAAAAGCTATTTTAAAAGCAATTAAAATCAAATTAAATAAAAATTTGCATTTGGGTAGATTAAATTATAAGGTATTATGCAAATTAATAAATTAATATTTTCAAAATTATTTTAAATATTTATTTACCTAAGTCTCCTGTTAATTCGTTTTAAAATCCAAATATTATTAAAGTCATTGAAAATAATATATGATAACTTATTCTTTAACTCAGAAACAAGAAGTTATATTTTTCATTTGTTTGTTTTCACATAAAAAAAATAAAGCTTTCAAATCATTTATTTTCAGAACCACGCATTTTAATTTTCCGACATTATTTTTTTTTAAACCACTTAATTTTTCTGCTTGAACTTTTGACACCTCTAATTTCATTCGCAAAAGAACAAACATTCATTTGTTTTGAATGTCAGAAACTCATCTGCTAAGCGGTTCTGTTTTGACACTAACTGTATAAATCGCCTGTTATACGTTTCTAAAGATAAAGAATGAAGCATTTGTTTTCGGTGACAAGAAAAATGAATGAAGGCGTGATAACATGATGGGAATAAATTTGGTACAACGGAATATAAAGATTGTTGTTATTCTTTTATTTAGCAAAAGTTTTGATTTTTTTTTTAACCAAACCTCACGTTTCAGACTATAAGTTGAATGTTTACAATTTTTTTTTATTAAAATACATTGAGTTGGGATTTATTAAGAAGGGAATTCATTGTTATTGGGATTATTTGTTCGTTTATTAATTATTCATTCATTTACAGTTGCTGAGTTTGTCATAGTTTATGTCTATCAGTTTTAATTAGTTGGTGTTTAATATTTAATATAGTTTGTGACAATCCTTTTTAATTTGAGGGTTGTTTTTCTTTTCATAGTTCTGGTACAGTTTCTCATCATTCATTTGTTGTACACTAATGACCATTAAAATTGTTACACCAAGAAGGCGACATGCTACAGACGTGAAATTTAAATAACAGGAAGAACGTGCTGTTATATGCGTGCTGTTATATGCAAATGATTTCGGCGCGTTCATTGCAAACTATATATGCTTAAATGAGGAAATTGTTCAGCCGGTTTCCCATACACAAACATTGCATTTGAAAGGTGTTGCCTGGTGAAAAGTTGTTGTGATGCCTCGTGTAAGAAGCAGAAATGCTTACCAACGCGTTTCTGACTTTGATAAAAGGTCGAATTGTAACGTAGCAGGATTGCAGTTTATCGTATCACAGTAGTGCTGCTCACGTCTGTCGAGATCTAATGACTGTTAGCATAATATGGAATGGATAGGTTCAGGACGGTAATACGGAACGCCGTGTTGGATCTCAATGGCACGCTATCACTAGCAGCCGAGAAGACAGGCATTGTTAACCCACATGACCTTAGTGGATCCTGCAGCCACGTCACGAGCCCTGAGTCAAGAATCGGGATCGTTTGCTGGACAACAAGTGTCGGCACGAATAGTTCGACGACGTTTGCAGCAGCATAGACTCTCAGCTCGGAGACCATGGCTGCGACTACCCTTGATGCAGCGTCACAGACAGGAGCGTCTTTAATGGTGTGATCAAAGACGAGACGTCATTTTTTCAGATGAAATTCAGGTTCTATTTACAGCATCAAGATGGTCGCATCCATAAATATCATTTTGGTATCTGCATTTCTTCCTGGTGTGGCAATTTTAATGACCAGTAGTGTATATTTATAAAATGTAATGCCTCATTACCATTCATTAGTTATTATTCACATTTTGATATATTATAGCAGTGTTTCTAAAATTATTTGAACTCTGGACTCATTTAAAAACCTGCAAATAGTTGCGAGTGCCCTACATACAAATTCCTGGCAAAAGAAGCATCAACTACTAACCCCTCACAATTTTATATTGAATTTGTTGATGTTTGTTATTTGGTAAATTTTATGGCAAACGTTTTTAATTTGAGGTTTTTTTATAATTTGGTACAGTTTAGTATCATTCATTTGTTGGATTTCATAAAATATAATGTTGTATTATCAATCATTAGTTATTATTCGCATTTTTATATGTTATAGCAGTGGTTATAAAATTGTTTGAAGCCCGTTTAAGAACCGACAAATAATTACAGGCACACTATATACAAATCCCTGTCAAACAAGCATTAACTTCTACGCCTAAAAGTTTTATATCAGATTGCCAACTCCACGGACAAATATTTACAGTAGGTGGAGTCTCAAAGACTGTAATGGAATTTTTTTAAACAATGAAAAGGATATATATATACGTTAGAGTCAAATTATTTTTCCAATGCACTTTAATTGCTTTGATGAAGATTCCTTCCTCCGTCTGAATTATATATTACTGTATTTTTATTGTTTTTAAATTTTTCCAATGTTGTGTTTACTGTATTTTATTGTTTTTAAATTTTTCCAATAATTTACCTTATGTTTTTTATTTATTTTAATTTTTTATATATTATCGCATTTCATATTTTTTTTTTTTGATAAAAAAAAAAATTAATCTTTTTTTAAATTTATTCATACATAAGTAGTGTTTTTTCACAACAAATTAGATAATGTATATATATATGGCTTAAATCCTCGCTTTTATATCTACTCTTATTGTAAAAATGTTGCTCATTGTTCAACTTCCGTACATTTGAGCAAAAAGTGAATTTTATAACTTGAAAATCTTCCGCCTTTTATCGTGTGTCCATTCAATTTCACCCACGTCATTATCAAACTGTATAGGGTTGCATATCAGCTCTAGGAACAGTGATGTGGCGTGATGTGGTGTAGTAGTAGTAGTAGTACTGGCCTCAACCATAAAAGTTACCTCCTCCAATTTATTCAAGAGCCTTCATTGGTTTACTATTGCTGTTTGACAATATTTTATGGGAAGAAAGGAGAATAATAATAATAAAAAATGGCAGTTATTTGTAATGAAAATTGTTTTGAATCAAAAAAGTGACAAAAACAACAGTGATATGAGTACATGTTTCTGTGGAATACCACAAAGCCCACCAAGAAATCTGTTAGGTTGCCCCAACAGGCTGTGGCACACTTTTAACCACTGTGTTACAGTATAAATCCTTTATTTTCGTTTACAATAGAGTATAGTTTAATATCAATCGTTTTTATGTAATTAAAATTTTTATATGATTTAGTATCAATGATTATATTTCAAATTATTATTAATTTAACTTATATACAATATTAAAAATAGCCAATATCAATGTTCATTTCATTATTGAAGTTCTTATACAAAGAATATTTACTTAATAGATTATTTTATGTTTGTTTAAACATCATAAGCGAACAAGACGTTTTTGAATGAGAATACCAAAAAAAAAAAAAAAAAAGGTAAACACAAATAAAAAACAAATAATTCATACATATAAAAAAGGGTCCAACACAAATAACTAAATGTTGAAATAAAAAGCAAAATAATTTTTTTCAAAGTAATATTTTTAAATTAATGAAACAAAAAATTGAATAAACCTCTAGACAAACTGTTAAAATAATGGATTAGAAATTTATTAAAAGTATGAAACGGAATTGGTAAATATATAATGACATATAATGGAATAATAGAATTGTCTTAACTTCAATTCTGGAATTCTTTTTGTCGAAAAATTAAGTATTAAACATACGCGGGCATTTAATCATGGCAAACTTCATCTGGGGATTTCTATATAAATGAAATTTGCTCCAAACAAACGAATTTTTATAGAAGAATTACAAGCTAACTAAATTTTGAGGAAAAAAAATTCTCTGAATTTCACAACAAAAAGATATATTAAATTAATCTTTTCAAAACATTAAAACATTGTTATTGTATGTCTATAAATCATAAGATAATTCAAAATCAAAGTAGCTTATAAAAGCTAATTTTAATTCACACCTTTTAAAATTTTTGGTAAATTCAGCTTATCTATAACTTGGCATTATTTTTTAAATTAAGTTGAAAAGATTTCTAAACGATAGTCACTGAAACCAAATATTGTTATTAAGAAAGAAGTAAACAAGTAATATAAAAAAAATAATTTTAAAGTCAATTCCTACTTTTTTTCACTCTATTGCAGAAAGTCCTTTATAAATAATTTTCATTCGTTTTTTTAAGTTTATCTGGCGCTATCTATTGGTAGATATATACAACTTAAATCTAAAAAAAAAAAACTAAAATTAATTAATTAAATTTAATTACTGTACTAATATTTGAAAAACGGTATTAACATCAAGTGTCATCCACTACAAGTTAATAAAAATGCATTTGAACTTGAGTGGATGAATAAAAGTATTTTATGAACGATTGAAAATTTGGAGCTAATAGAAGGAATTGAAAAAAAGCAGGTTTTAGATGCCGAAATACAAAACAAACAATAACATATCATTTTACATACAATTATAAACATAATATACACTAATATGTTAGGGTATATACAGTAATATATTACAGTAGTATTTACTAAGAGTTTACAGGAAAACTCTTAGTAAACAATAATCATACAATAATCTCCGGAAATTACGTAATATGTAGGTGGAAAAAAATCGCCCAGTCGAAATCACATAATCAGGGAACAACTTTACATGTTTTTTTCTAATGCAGCTGGCAAACACTTAGACAGTTGTTTTGGATGCCTTAAGGCAAGTGCTGCACCGACTTTACTCACTTAGCACTTTCCAGGATATGTCAGTAGCTTGAAGATACGCTACGGACGCGGAGTAACAATACCTCTGCAACACCCTACGATCCTGTTAGACCGGGACCTACGGTTTTAAAGCGGATTCGAACTACTACAAACATCCGAGGCACCTCGGGGACTCAAACCCGAAACATATGGTACCGAATGCCAATTGCCTCTCGGCCATCAGTCTCCCAACAACTTTACATATAAATACACACCAAATTTATTTAGATTATATTAAAGACTAAAACTTCTAACTAACTAAACTAAAAAGTTCTTTATGCAGTCAACTCTTTAATTTTTTTCGTCCTCTGAAATATATATTTTTTTTATTCCAAATGGAAAGGCAATACAAAAAGAGGGAAAATACAAAATAAAAAAAAAAAGAAAAGGTAATACCCACAAAAAGAGTTCAAGAAAATTGACCGAAGTCATTGCCTTAACAGGTCATTAGCTTACCAGTATCTCACCGTCTTGGATTCGCCATGAAGTGCCAAACAGCGATAGAGATTTAGCTCGGTACATTAGTTCTGTCAAATCACAAAGAGAACAGTCTGGTTGGTCGAAAAAGCCAATGAGATGTAGATGCTTGTTAGACCAGTTCTTTTTTATTGAAACAAATCACCAGCATTCTATTGCAGTATATGCAGGCCTACCGGACGATCATGCCGAAAACTAAGTACGTATAGACTTAGTTCTCCGCATGATCGTCTTCGCGCACTTAGACGAATAGAACATTGCCGAGAGTACAGGAGGTGAGTCTAGATTGCCCTCCCTCTCTGAAATATTCCTCAATACTTTTGACGGCAAGTGAATAATCTTTTACAAATTTCGATAAAATCATGTTATTACTATATTAATTTACTTTTTAATAAATGTTTACTAAATATAGATATATGATAAGTATGAGGCATTAATTCAGGCATCAGACTTATATCACTATGTAGGTTGACGTTGTAATGACTGATGAAGAACTTTACTTTTAATATTTAAATGAATAAACATATAGGAATATTGTTTGTTACATTATTTTATTTAATATAATCTTTAATGATAGGTGCATGTTCTTAATGGTTTAATTAGATGTACAAAACTTTCTTATCAGAACTTGAAAAATGTTTTACAAAGTAAGAAAATATTGAATTTGATCCTTTATATTTTTGTTCCTCAGGCTGACATTAAATTTCATTGTTATTGTGTTCAGACCATTTGACGGTACTTTTTACCCGAACAAATATCTTCATGATTCTGTGTACTTAAGTATATAAACAAATGATTGAAACTCAAATATTTACTGATAGTAAAGAGTAAACAGTATTTATTTGAAAGCATTTTCCAGGTAAACACAAGAATACAATTTTACCATGCATTAAAAAAGAACCATATAAATGGATGAGATATTGTTTAATTTTACATAAAGACAAAATTGTTTAATTTTATATCAAGCCAGAAAAATGAATATGTAAGATGGCATTGTCTTTCCACCCTACGGCGGAGTTCATAGATTTTATAAAGGTTACTGTCATTTATCATATAATGTAGTACAGAATAATAGAAATGTGAAGGTTCAGAGCCCTCGGGGAAAATTATGGCAAATCAAAGGTCAAGAGCAAAATTCTAGGCCAAATAAACCCAGCAATCTCTGTAAAAACAAAAATGTTCAAACAAATAAGATTTCTTTTTAAAATATTTTTGGTAATTATTTGCATAATATGTTCTAACTTAATTTAATTTAATTTTCGGCCTTGCGCATCACAAACTTTTTCATTTTTTAAAGTTTCCTGCCTTTTTAAATGTAATTACATGCAGCCATATTAAGTCATGTGTTAGGGGTGGTTTAGTCAAGCATATGATCATTAAGCAAATTTATTGCAATAGTTTAACTATTTAAAATTAACATATTTTCCATTATTTGCTGCTGGAATTATTATAAAAGCATTCAAAGAAAATTCCAAAACATATTAAAAAAATCTGTGAAGAAACTGGAATGTTAATTTTATTTTTGGTAGATTAAAAAATCATAATTTGAAAAAAATAATTTTTTTTTCTATTCTGAAAATATTTCATTATGTTAATGAACAGTAAAAAGATGTTAATGAATAATAAATGAGTGTTTTGCTGAATAATAATAATTATTCACAACAAAATATTTTCAGAAAAACTGTTAACAGTAATTTTAATTTTGTCTATCCCAATACGAATAATACAGGTGCTTTATTCGTCTAATTAGAAAACGAAAATGTCCTAATCATCAGAGAAGAATTAAAATACATTCTTTATCTGTTCCAATAACTGGAGTTGCTAAAGGATTTAAATGTACCAAAGAGAATAAGCTGTCCAATTAAGGAGAAGTTTCTATTCGGAAATTAGGCATTTCCTCTTGTTGACACAGTGGAATAGTTAGTGCCTCGAACCAACTCGTATCACTTACGAGAAGATCGAGATCGAGGACCCAGGGGAAAGTTAACAGGGACCTTTTCTAACTTAATTATCTTTTGTGTTTTTAAGAATAACAAACTTTCTGCTTTCAAGGTGGGAATGTATTTTCGAAAGTAACTAAGGATAATTATTGTTTAAGGAATGTAATTGTTCATGATACTTTTAAAACACTGATTATTTGTCAGTTGATAAATGGCGTTTTGCATCCTGTGGTAATTGGCGATGCTAAGAAGAATTTTGAAATTCAAACGCTTAAAGATTAACTTAGCTTTTCCTAGTTCGTAATTTAATTACTTTTAGTGGATTAGTATATAGCTGCTTCGTACTTCTCTGCATATATTTTATTTCGTGTGATTTAGTGATGTTGTTTTACTAAATTAATATTTTTAACAAAAAAATTAATATTTATTATTTTGAAGAAATTCAATTTTTAGTCAAATAATGACGAAGTTTTTTTAATAGCATTTTATTTTTATGATTACTAACTGATGCAATGTTATTAAAATTTTCAATAAATCTTTAAAGTTAAACTCTAAAGTTTAGTTTAGTCACAGCTATTGTTATTCCCAAATTATATTGAATCGGTATTCCTAAATTAATTTTTTTTATTATTGATTTTAAATAAATATTACTTCATCACGACGTAGATGATTTCTGCAAGTTTTATTTTTTGGGTCAAGATTTATCTTCTTTTTGAATTGCCATTTGAAAAGAGGACACAATGTCTTCGTGTATGCATTTTAATTAGCATAATTTCCTATAAAATTAAAAATTTTTTTTAGCAAAATTAATGCAATATTTATTGCATGAAACTTGGATAGAATTTGCGTGGACTAATTAAATTATATTTTTAGGAAATAAAGAAAATTTAAATCTTCTCATTCTTTCCATTAAAAATACTGCAGTCGTAACCATTGGGCTAGCTAAAAGAAAACTAATTAAGTCAATTTTAGAACAATTGTACTGTTTCTAGTAGTCAAATATGAATAAATTAATTTCAGAGCAAAACAAGTGTACTTTGGAAATATAATTACATTCCATAATTATTATAAAAATATTGACAAAAAACTATATTGACTATAAAATAATGACATAAAGCAAAGTAACTAGAAAATGAAAATATATATTTGATTATTAATTATGATTTATACTAAGTATGGTATTTGATTTCTTTTGTCATATTTACTCAAAAAAATCAACTTCAAGTGCGAAATTGTAATTGAATAATAAATACTAACTAAATGAAAAGACGTAATTGTCTCAAATCATAAAGATCATTAATACGTGTTATGTTTTCTGCCACGTCTTGAAATAAATTAATAATAAGATTAAGATATCTTATATTGAGGCAAGTATAAAATGTCTCCATCCCAGTTTATTCAATATGGGAAAAATAAATAATAAATTAATAAACAAAAATAAATTTAAAAAAAAAAATTAAATAAACGTTATATTTCATGTTCGATTATGATAACGTAATTTTAGATATTGTTTAAATTTCAATGATATAGTGAAAATACACATGGAAAATTATTTTGTTAAATCATTTGAGAAATCTCATCGACGTCTTTTAATATTCAAGTTTAAGTTTTCCAGCATGAACTGACAGAGATATAATAATTTTGGCATTGTTAATAAAATGGTAATATTATTTATCCCTGTTCTTGTTTATTAATGAATGCACAAATCTTTCTCTTCACAATAATTATCTCCACAAATATCAATCATGTTACGAACAATCCCAATACAACAGAAATGTAATCATTTCTTTACACAAACGGCTTCTGACATTTATTTCTCTAGAGATCTCTTTGAAAAACGTGTGCAAACATGATTTGTTTTTCTTATTAGAATGATAATATTATTATTACCTGTGGTACTTTATTAAATGACCTTTTTTTGCGCACATTTTTTTTTTTCTTCATTATAAATCTCTGCACAAACATAATATCATTAAAAGTCATAGGAACGTGTCATATAGTACGTGTTAACAATTTTAATACAACTAATAGTTGATAAAATTTTAAACGGACAGTTTCTTCTCATTCTAATTTTAATGGAGAAATTACTTAAAAATATTTCGAAGCACTAAGTATTATTTGTTTCATAATCGTATAAAAATAAGTCAGTTTATATTCATGTTTAAACTGTCGCAGTATTAGAATAATAATATAATTTTGGTCTATGAATTCTGTAAAACAAGAATGCACAAGTAGTGACTCCCTAATATTTTTCCCGCTTTCTTCCTTGATATTTATGTCATGTTAAAATATGCGATATTGAATTTCGATGTAAATTTCAATCAGGAAACATCACGCTTTTTACTTTAATGATGAAAGTAAACAATTAAGCATTATAAAGAATACTTTATTCATTGTTTACCATTTTATTGTAGATTAGAACATGAGATCCTTGCTAGTTTGGATGATGGCGTAATTGCATGTTTAATAATTGTTTACTTGTAAGATATTTATTGCGAGAAATATGTTCCTTATTGAAATTAGTTCAACAAAATAATACATTAAATTAGTTATTAGAAAATAATTTAAAAATCATAAAATGATTGTTAAATAATATATCTTGTAACTCAACACATAAATATGACATTTATGTGTTCTTTATATATAACATTTTTACTCATAAACAAAAATGAAATATAAAAGCCCAATTCACACGATCATTTTTGTGCTCGTTTTTTACAAAAATCGAGACAAAACACTAAAATATTAAATTATTTTAACATCCAACATCCAATTCTTTATTTGCTTTTTATTAAATAATTTTGCGTATTTTTATGATAAAATATAAAAAAAAATATAAATCAATAAATTTGATTTTTTAAAAAATATTTCGAATTATATATAATACTGTGTTTAGGAGATAAATTTCGAGGGGTTTTAAATATTTTCTGTATCCGCGGTCAAGTTGCAATGAATAAATACGAACCTCCAGATTTTTTTCAAATGTGCGTCCGTGCTGTTGAAGAGTATTACTTATTCTTAGAACATTACTTTTACTTCTCAATTCCCCCCTTTTATGGCTATCACGAAACATTTACTGAGACAATATCATGCTCTCACATGTTAGCATTCACATTGTAATTAAAATTTTTAAATACGTTCCCTGAGTTTTTCAACATCATTGCTGCAAAAGAATCAATTTCAACTCAATCAAGTTACTATCAATTCCGTCCAATATTGGAGGATATCATACCTTTTTCTGAGTATCATGAAATTCTTACAAGGACAACGCCACGTTACCCAATGCTAGAAATCATAATGTAACTAATTTTAGATAAAATCCTTAAGTAAACAGTCCTCTTTCGTTATTAGTTCCCTCGAAAAATTTCTTTAAAAGATGCATTTCTTTTATTTAAACCGAGGACTCAACCTGTTCAATTTCATCCTTAGAGAAGCCAAATCCTATATTCGATCTCTTAACAATACGACAAATGGACGCTCGAGGCAAAGGGAAGTTTATGTGGAACTATTTCTTGGCATTTCAATCAGGATCACAAACAAGAAAGGAAAGGTCCAGCAAACAAAGGGTACCCATCCGAATCAAAAGATGAGGCACCTCTGCCCCCCTCTTCCCCCCTGCCCTTATTGGACAGATTCGATATGTGTCTTTCGGGACAGAAAGGCCTTCAGGCATGCGATTGTGGACTGGAGAACGATTCCTCTAAAGTTTTCTTTTTGTGGGGAGGGTAATAGAATGGTATGAAATATCTTCAGAGTTCGATGGAGGGCACACAAAGTGAAGGAACACTTGAAGAGAATATGGATTGAAAAATGTTTCCCATGGAGGGTGTTTGTAAATTATATATTCTATTATACTAAGACTCTAATGGACAGCACAACTTATTAATTTGGAGTTATCTAAATTCAACAGCCAATTTCAATAATTTTGCAGCCAATTATAATATTTATGATGCATATAATTTTTTTGGATATATTTTGCTTAGTATTAAACTAATAATAGTAATTTAATGGTACATTAAAATAATTTTAGTTTTTAAACAATAATAATTTTTTTCTAAAACAATTTATCAATACTATGGAATACTATATAGAGATGCAATGTATATAATGGAATTATATACTGTTATAATGACATAATTTTTAAATAATATATTAAAATGAGAATACTTGTAACTCAACATATACTTAAAACAGCAGTTTTATTCATAAACAAAAATGAAATATAAAATCCACGTCACATGATCATTTTCGTGTTCTATTTCTACAAACATCGAACAAAATAATAAAATATTCACTTATTATAATATCATCCATCTAATTTTTATTTGCTTTTTATTGCATAATTTTGAGTAATTTTATGATAACATATAAAGAAATAAAAGTATATAAAAAAAAAACAAATTATAATAGATAACCTTAAATTTTTATTAACAATAGTTAAACTTATATATAATAGTGTGAGTGGGAGATAAACTTCGGGGTTTATGGTTGTTGTGTTTTTTTGCATTCCGCGGACAAATTGCAATGAGTAAATACAGCCTTTCTGCTTCTTCAAATGTGCATCCCTGCGGTAGAAGAAAGAGCTATACTTCGATTTTCAATACCACTTCTCTTGTGGATATCTACTAGATATCTAGATATCCAATCTATCTTCTTTATGGAAACTTAATGCGACAATATCATGTTCTCGCAAGTTAAAATTAAAATTTGACAAAATACGCTTCCTCATAATTTTCCATTCTGTAAATTTTTTACGCAAAGAATCAATTTCATTTCAAAATTTTCTTATCAATTCCGCCCTTTTCTTGTGGATATCATTAAACTCTTACCAGGACAATGTCACGTTACCACATGTTAGCGATCACATTATAACTAACATTTGGTAAAATACCTAAATAAACAGTCCTCTTTCCTTATTAGTTCCCTGGAGAAATTTCTTTAAAAGAAACATTTCTTTTATTTAAACCGTGGAGTCTTAATAAAAGGAAAACAGTATTCAAGTTTTACTTAGACAAGCCAAATCCTGTATTCGATCTCTTAACAATGAGACAAATGGACGCTACAGGCAACGGGAAGTTTATCCGGAACTATTTCTTGGCATTTCAATCAGGATTACAAATAAGAAAGGAAAGGTCCAGCAAACAAAGATACCCATCCGAATCAAAAGATACGGCTCCTCTGCCCCCCTCCCCCGGTCCTTATTTGACAGATTCGATCTGTGTCTTTTTAAGGACAGAAAGGCTTTCGGGCGTGCAACTGTGGACTGAGGAACGATTCCTCTAAAGTTTTCTTTTGGGGTAGAGGGTAATTGAATTGGTATGAAATATTTCAGAGTTCGATAGAGGGTACACAAAGAGTGAAGGGAACGCTGTAAGTAAATATGGATTGAAAAATGTTTCGCATTTGGAGTGTTTGTAAATTATATCGTCTATTATACAAAGATTATAATGGGGAATACAAAATATCAATTTGAGGTTATCTGAATTCGAATGCAGATGCAAATAATTAACAACGTTATAAAAAGAGTGACATCAATTTTCTTTGAGTATACTATGCTATAATATTAGTAACGCATTTAATTCTTTTTTAGATATTTTTGCTTAGTAATATAATAATATTCATAATAATTTAATGGTACATTAAAATAGTTTTTACACTGATACCATGAAACAATATGTCAATGCTATGGAATATTATATAGCGATAACATAAATAAATATGAAATATTAAATCCATATCACCTGCTAATGTTTGAGGTTGTTCCTTCAAAAATTGAACTAATTAGTAAAATATTAAATTATTATAATATCCGCTATCTAGTGCTTTATTTACTATTTATTACATAATTTGCAGTATTTTTATGATAAAAGATAAAGAAATAAAATTACATACAGTAAATTAATTAAAATTTTTAAACAATATAATAGTGTGTGTAAGAGATAGACATCTATGTCTTTTTGCTATTGTTTTTACATCCGGCAGTCAAGTTACATTGAGTAATAGGGCTGTACAGCTTTTCAAATGTACACTGCTGCTGTAGAAGAAATAATTTTCTTCTTAAATTCACCCAATATTTTTGTGAATATCACGAAACATTTACTAGGACAACATCTTCCCTCAGGTTTTCAATTCTATACATCCTTGCTGTAAAAGATCAATTTCACTTCAATCAATTTCTTATCAAATCTGCCCTTTATTTTTGGGGATACCACGGAACTCATACTAGGACAATGTTCCGTTACCACATGTTAGGAATCGCAAAATAACTAAAATTTGATAAAATCCTTAAATAAACAGTTTTCTTTTACTTATTAGTTCACTGGAGAAATTTCTTTAAAGAAACATTTCTTTATTTAAACCGAGGACCCATCCTGTTCAACTCATCCTTAGAGAAGCCAAATCCTCTATTCGATCTCTTAACAATGAGACAAATGGACGCTCGAGGCAACGGAAAGTTTATCTGGAACTATTTCTTGGCATTTCAATCGGGATTACAAACAAGAAAGGAAAGGTCCACCAAACAAAGGGTACCCATCCGAATCAAAAGATGCGCCACCTCTGGACCCCATCTCCCCCTGTCCTTGACCTTGTGCACAGATTCGATCTGGGGCCTCTCGGGACAGGAAGGCCTTCGGGCGTGCAATTGTGGACTGGAGAACGATGCCTCTAAAGTTTTCTTTTTGGTGGGAGGGTAATTGAATTGGTATGAAATATTTCCAGAGTTCGATAGGGCACACAAAGAGTGAAGGGAACGCTGAAAGTAAATATGGATTGAAAACTGTTAACCATGGAGGTGTTTGTAAATTGTATCTTCTATTATACAAAGACCATAATGGATAGAATACAAAATATCAATTGGTCGTTATCTAAATTCGAATACAGTTGAAAATAATTAACAATATTTAATATAAAATGAACAAACATTTTTTGATTATAATATATTATAATAAAGCATATAATTCTTTTTTAGATATGTTTTTGATTGGTAATATAATAATAATAATAATAATATAATGATGTAGAAAAATACACGCAGTTTCAGATGCACTGGAGATTTCGAATTCGAATGTTTACTCAACATCTACTAAATGGTTATAATATGCTTGGTTAAAGAAATTTAAAAAAATTTAATTATTTCTGATTTTTAGAAATGTTTTATTTTCAATACATTTTAAAATTCAAAAATTAATATTGTCTTTAATTTCGTATTCTTAAAGGAATACAATTTCAAAATTATGTCATAATTGTTTCATATTAGAGCATTTAAACATAAAGTATAAATACAAAATGTGGAACTTCAAAAGTAAAGTGTATTTATTAAATATATATATATATATATATATAACTATTTTTGTGAAGGACAAAATTCAATCAAATAAAAAATTCTTAATACCTTCAACATAACTGCATAACTGTTTCAGAAAAGGAGAAATTTCCCAGAATGTGGGAATTTCCTTTTATAAACATAAACATTTCAACGCCAGTCAGGTACTGCTAATATAAGAAATAAGCATAATTACAAACTTTGATTATTTAGTATTGGCATAATTTTCAGGACTAAATTAATTTTGAGGATTAATTGTAATCAATAGCCAAATACCACTTTTGGGAGAATCGCAGAAAATTATTATTGAATATTATTAATTACAGCCCGAGAATAATTATAACTTTTAATTATTTAACATTTCATAACTTTTTGAATGTTGATTTATCGAAACTATTGTAAGAAAATTATGTTTGTAAAATTATCAATATTGAAAGATTTACTGAACGTTACTTCCTAACATTCATTCCCAAATGAGAATGTCATTTTCTGATAAATATATTCCGTAAGAAATTATCCATTATTAAACTTTTAATTTTAGAAAAAAAACTAAAAACAATAATTCATCTTAATGGAAAACATTACACGTAAACATGGGGATGATTTTTTTTTTTTAAATAGAATTACGAAATAATAAAATTTTAAAATTACTGTTCATATATTTTGCAAAAATATCTATTACTATATATATAACATTACATTAAATTTAAAAAAAAAATTTTCTTTTTAGAGATAGATCTTTTTTGAATAAACTTTTCAAATTTTCCTGTTTAATAAAATATAATTTCTTTATTTTTTTGCCAATAAAACAGTATTTATGAAAATAATTAATTCATTTGAATAAAAAAAGCATTATGTCATTATTAGGATGTTTAAGAGATTAGAATAGTTATTCAATGCCCATTAATCCACTAAGTCAAATATTCGTATATTTAGACGATTGCTGATTGATTTATATGAGCAGAAACAGTTTAGTTTAATCTATAAAAACAACCGAACGTCTGCGGCCTTCAACCTACAGACGAAATGAGAGGGGATCTCTAGGTATTCAAGGCGCTTTTAACTGTTACGTGTCAACAAATTACACAGGAATGACGATAAACAGAGTAGGAAAAGGTTAATAGAATCAACCTAAATTTCCTCTTTCATGATTACTGCTTATATTTCAAATAAAAGTTGCTTTGACAACTAACGAGGGCCATTAGCAGAATAAAAAATTGAGTCATAATATTAAGTGAAAGGTAGCGAAGATAAATAACAGAACAGATTAAATATTTCTGCTTTCTGTTGTTATTTTGGAATACCAAGCACTCTGATCAGAGTTATTAAAGACTTAAACAACAGATACGCGGGATATGCATGAATGTATTAAAATTAAATGAATGCAAGATTTTTAAAACGAATTCAACATTTTACACGGTGGATAGTAATGTTGAAGTAATAAAACACAATTTCTTGTCTAGGCTGTGGAAGGCATGAAGAGATGAATCCCGCAAGAAAAAAAATCACTAAAAGTCACCGATAAGATATATTTTTGCGCTGCTTACCATGTACGTATTAGGATTTTTACAATCTTAGTAGATTATACAAAACATTTAGTAAATACGCGACACAAACATTAAAATTGACATTATGCAGTAGTAGAGATTGTCATACACCGGATATATTATTTTGCGCTCAGGAACGATCTGGGCATTGAAAGTGTTACAACGAAGACAAAAATCTCCTATGGCAGATTATTTTTGAGTTTCGTAATGTATATCATTCATTTATGCATAATTATTTTTTATGATTCGATCATTAATAAAAGTTTGTATACTCCATTCATTGCAGCAATTATCCGAGTATTAATTAATTAATATTATTAAAAATTGTTCAGTGACAAAATTTCTCTTATGGACGGCATATGTTATCTTTTCTTTCGCGGAATTTATCCCACTACGCATTCTACTTTATGCATAGGAATTTTAGTTACATTCCAATCTTTAGCTTTAGCTACACATGCCTCAAAAAGAGTTATTTTATAGCAACCCTGTATAGTCTTCCGAATAGCGTAAAAGTAATTATAAGAAACTTCTGTATTCATCTGTTAACTGAAATTTTTTTTCTATTTCTTTATTATTTTTTTCGTCACACATAATGACAGTCTGCAATGTAACATTTTATCAAGGATACAATACATAATATAAACTAAGTTAATTTATACTTCTAAAAACAAATTCCTTATAAAATAGTAATGGATAAATATTTAAATGGTTTTTTTTTAATATTTTATTCGAATTCTTCAAAATCTAGAATATTATTTTATGCAAACCTGCCGTAAATTAGAAATATTCCTTTATAATTGTCTTTCTGTAATGATGATTTTGTGGGTTTCTGATGCTAATCAGGGTTTACGATGCCTTGGCAATGTAACTATTAAAAACCATTTGTCCAGCTAAATAGGGCAGTTAATAAAATGGTGGAATAATTTGGAAGGTAACAGTTATTTAATAACTTGTGATGTATACAATTTATTAAATTTTAACTCGTCACTGCATAAATTTTTCTGCTGAAAAAAATTAAAAAAAAAAAAAAAAAAAGAAAAAAAAGAAAGGAACTACGTATTCAAACAAACCCAACTAACACAATATTCTTTACAAATATTTTTTTAAAAAATATTCGAGTAACGAATTAAATTTTACTACTACAAGTCGTACTTGTGTTACAGGAAGGATGTGGCGAAACAAATAGTGAATTAATTGCAAATAATTGCAATGCACAATGTGTGATTATAAATGCAATCATTTGGACCTATGAATTATATGGTACACAGTTTTAAAATCCCGAAAATTGGATTACAACATTTGATTTATTGAATAAATTCATAATACCTTGAAGCGATTGCATAAATTCAGTTCCAATTTTTTAACTAATTAGGTAGTGCATAAAAGTAATGTATAGTGAATGCTATATTTATGGATTTTTTAAATAAGCTGATTGTGATTCCAACAAATCATTTGTTATTTTTTTCTTACTTACAAATTAAAAAATATCTTGTGTATTTATGTGTTTCTTGAAATTCTCAGGCTAATCAAATATTTACAATTTTTTACAAATGTAGCAAAAAGTAGTCTTACACAATTTTAATATTAAATCTAAAAAAATTAATTTCCCTATTATTAATAGCCTTTTTCATTTTGGTACACACTGATCTTGGGGGAATATTACACCACTCATCACAATCCCTCCGAAGTTTAAGGTGGGAGGTTAACGAGCCACAATTCGTCAGCATTATCATTCTCTACAATGTAACATTTTATGAAGGATATAAAACATAATATAAACTAAATTGCTCTTCTAAAAAACAAATCCCTTTAGAAAATAGTAATTGGTGACTTTGTATCTAAATGATCTTTTATTAGGTCTCATTCGAATTCTTTAAGATCCAGAAGACCATTTGATGCAAATAGGCCCTTAATTAAAAATATTCCCTTTCAAATGTCTTTCCTGAGTGTCGTTATTACGTCTTTCGGATAGTAATTAGGATTTCCGATAGCTTGGCCATGTATCGATAAAGACCAAAGAATCCATCTAAAAGGGCCCTTAGAATGGTGGGACAAATTGGAATATAGAATAGGACAAAGTTACAGTTCTTTATAAACTTGTGAAGTATATAATTTATTGAATTTTAATTTTATTACATTTTTTAATTTTCTGAAAAAGAATTATAAAAACGAGATAGGAAGATAAGGAAAATAATCAAGTAGGTACTTGCAAAAATTCTTTAAAAATATTAAGGAATTATTAAAAAAACATATTGGAAAAAATTAAACCCTCCTTTAAAAGGTACTTGCATCATACTTGCGGAATATTATGCAACAAAAAAAGGAAATTAATGGCAAAGATTGTCAATACGGTGTCCGATTGTGAATACCATCATTTTCTATCTCAAAATTAGAAAATATTTGAAAATAGGATAACAGGGTTTGATTTATTCAAGAAATTCTAATAGCTTGCAGAGCGTGTACAAACTAATTTTCAATTGTTTAACTAACTATGAATTACATAAAATGTATGTGTGTTGAATTCTACCTTCATGTATTTGTTTCAAAAACTGCATATGTTTCCGAAAAATCTCTTAATACATTCGTCTTTTTGTTTTGCCTTTTTTTTTAATAAATTTTCTGAGAACTTTGTCCTTTGTACTTATTTGTATACATATGTGTCTTTTGATATTTAATGCTAAATTAAACATAAAAAAAAAAAATAATCCGAAATTCCAGGCTTATCAAATCTTTACAATTTTTACTAATGTAGTTAATTATTCTTACAAAAATTTTTTATTAAATCTTAAATTTTTTTTTTTTTTTTTGTAAATTAACTCGCTTAATCATACTGAACTTACATAGATTCATTATAACACGTAAATTCATATGTACTTACAAATATTCATTAGAAGAACTTTTCACTTTTTATATCATTGGAACTATACTTTATATTAAGCATTTATGTTAATTACTGATGGACTTTCAAACACAAAAAATAAATTTGTAATTAAAAATATAAACGACTAACTATGCATACGTATGTCATCTCTTATTATCGTGTTATTTTAATTTTTGAATGAAACTATAATTCTTTATATATTTAATTAACGTAATTAAAAAAAACATACAGTATCTCAATTTACAACGTCATGTTAACATGTTTCCAAATTTATCGTCCATACTATCAGTTAATTTTAGCTTCTTCAATCAGTTGTATCTAGCAAGTTGCTTGTCAAAGGATCAGTGAATCATTTGAGGGCTGCAGGCGAGATCAAACAACCATCTGTCAACCCTCTCTGACCTCCTTATCGAGAGAGTTTGAAACACGAAAGTGGCGGCTTTTGAAAGTGCCATCGGAATACTGGTGCAGTGTGTACCATTGTAACCAAGTCAAGCAGCTCCGTTTCATAGCTTCGACAGATCCAGACAATTAATCTCTTGATGAGGATGTCAATAAAAGCGTTAATTCATCTGCAAGAGGAGATGGATTAGTTGGACTTTTAGCATGTGCTGTCTGTGACAAGTTAAATTGGTTAATAAATAAAAGTATGAAATTGTGATCTGAAGAGTTCAATCAAAATTTCTGCAGTATAATTAAATTCAAAAAAGTAAAAGATTGTCCATTTTATTCAAAAAATTTCACATAACGCTATGTATCTTGTTTTCTTTATTTTCCGATTGTTTACAGCTTCATTTACAGCTACACATTTTCATTTTGAGACATTTCCCCAAATGTATCTTAAAAAATCATTTATGACAATGCATAAGTTATGAGGGTGCATTGTTATTACATTATGTTGATTTAATTTTGGATATATTATATAGATTATGTTATTTGAATTTCAATAAAGATATTTAATTATGTATACATCATTGATTATATTAGAAAACAATATGTTCAATATATCCTGTAAAGATTATATTTAATACAAATCAAGTTTCTATCAGTCTTGTTAAAGAATTTGCAATGCATTACCGAATGGTAAAAAACCATACATAATACAAAAATTTCAACAAACTTAAGTAAATAATTACTTTTTGATTTTATGGACACCTTTAACAAGTATTCTAAATTGAATTCTGAAAAAGAATGAAAGCAATACCTAACAAGTATTAAACTATTTACTTGGTTAACTTTCCATTGATTAGTATTAACTAAATTTTCCATTCTAATATATACTTTATATTCATATTCGAACAATTCAGATATATTTACATCATTAATAAAACATGAATAAATAAAATATGTTTTAATTTAAAACAAAATAATGTCAACTCACTTTAAAAGAGATTTAAGGCAGTTAAAATATTCAGAAAGTTAACAAAAGTTAAAATCTTTGTGAAAACATAAATTATTTGATTTCATGTGAATAGTATGTAAATAAGTAATAGCATTTCGTAATGAAAGTCAAAATTAAGAGATGTCATAAAATGCAAAATAAAAAAGATTCCTTTAAAATTATTCATGCATAAATAAGGCATTTTGTAAAGAGATAGTTTGGGTTGGCAAAAATGATTCACTAACATGGAATCTCAAGAAATATTTTAACAAATATTTTTAATACATTCTTTTAGTAGATTTTAGTTTGGTTAAAAGATTGGATGCATAAAAGTTCTTCCGTGAATCAATTAAATTAAGTTTTTTTCAATAAAATGATATACTTATACTGGAGCAACAGCTGATAATTCCTCCAGGTTCTCCAATCTTATTTACGTTCAAAAAACAATATAGAGTTGCATTAATGCATTGTAATGTAATCCATTTTCTTGGAGTTTTAAATATTTGTTTTCATTTAGAAATATTTGTTTAAAATATTTATTTTCATTAGACTTTTCTTCTTCAATTCATATTAGTCATAAGAATGTGAGTTTTTTTTTTTTTTTCCTAATGTAATAGCATCTTATTTTTCAATAAATGATAATCCTTTTATTTATAATAAATAAATCAAATTGCGAGAAAATGAATTACTGAAGAGTAATATTTTTAAAGAATTTCCGAATATTTTAAGTGAATTAAATACTTTAGAAAGAAATAAAATAAGAAAAGTATTTGTAGTATCTTTTTTAATAGAATGGGTGAAATGTATTTTAAGAATCCAAATTTTTGGGACAAATTAATTTATTGGTGTAAGTAAATCTATTGGTGTCTAAAAATTTATAACATAAATTAAATAAAACAGCAAAGTTGTTATAATACTTAGTCATGATAAAGTAACAAGAGATGTAGCAAAATGTGCCCTGTAAACTAGGCATGTAAATGGAGGGAATTTATATTATAAATTAAACAAAATTGCTAAGATCTATTTAATTTTAATATTTTATTTCATTAAAAGATATGTTTAAAATTTTAAAGTTAAACAAATTTAATTTTTCATACTTTTATTTAATAAATTATTATGAAAAAGTATTAGAATGCAGTAGAATTTTAACCTATAAAGTAGGCTTTTAAAAATATGATTTTATAAACAAATTAATACAAATTGAAAGATATGAAATAGGTTTAGAATAGTGTCGTAAGATGTTTTCCTATAAAGCCCACCACAAAATGTTTGATTTAATTTGAAATTATTTTTTTCTTGGAACTATTGGTTTCCGGAAAGATTTTCTAGGTTTCTGCTTTATGTTTAGAAATAGTATTGTAAAAAAAAAATAGTAAAAAATCTACAACTTGACCACCTAATCACACTGAAGAGTAAAAAGACAGTAAATCGTCAATGTATTGATGAATAAATGAGAGTTTACCTTTTAAATATATAGTCAAACATTGAAGAAATCGCTAGGACACTTTAGGTTCATAAACACAAGAATAAATAAATTTAACATTTTATTATGTTTTGTATCGCATTATTTTTATTTCTGTTATAATATTTGATTTAACTCTTATAAGATATCTCTCACAAAGTTTTGTACAGTGCACTTACAACTACTGGTAGGATTTTAAATGCGCCCCGAAAAGATTGAGAACCATGGCACTAACTAGCACTTTTTAAGTGTGCGCACTCATCTACCTATTCTAATAATGGTTTCGCGTGTAAGCGCTGCTTTCATCAATGCAAAACAATAATGAGTACTTCTGTAAGTTTTAGTTTTAATCAACCCAGTTCATCAAAGTTCACTGTTGCAAGGGTATGCATTTATCTAGGCACTCCATTATACGTGTTATCTTACTATTGTGTGTTGAAGTAGAACTATAAATAACAGTATGACAAAAAGTAAATCAACAAAAAAATGATCGTGACTATTAGAATCCAAAGTAATAATTCTTAAAAAAGGAAACAAGTATTTACTCGAAGAACGTGCTACATATTTGAACTTATGTGACATCTTATAGATTATGTTAAATCAGATATTACCATATAAATCCAGAATACGATGACGAGTTGTCCCACCTTTGGAAACCCGCCTTGGCATGGATGCCACAAGTCCTCGGTAGATGGCCGGAGGCAGATTGTACCAGATGTTTAAGCAACGGTCACGCAAATCCGAGATATTGCGAATTGGTGGTCTTTGAGCTCTGAGCCGCCGTCCCAGGACATCCCAAATGTGTTCTATCGGATTGAAATCCGTGAGTTAGGCGGCCAGGACATTAACTGGAATTCAGCATCAAGTTTCTGGAACCACTCCAACACAATTTTAGCCTTGTGACAAGGTGCGTTGTCCTGTTGGAACATTCCATTTCCAGCTGGAAAAACAGAGGCCATGTAAGGATGCAACTGGTCCGCAATGATGTTCAGATACTCTGTAGTATTCATGGTCTGCTCTACCACAACCACGGGTCCCAGAGACTCCCAAGAGAACGTCCCCCCAAAAGCTTAATACCGCCCCCACCGGCCTGTGTATGGCCTACTGTACATTGAGGGAGCAACTGTTCGCCTGGAAGACGGCATATCCTGACACGGCATCGGCGTGATGAATGACAAACCGTGATTCATCTGAGCAGGCAACTCTCTCCCACTGATCTATGGACCAGTCACGATGTTCCCGGGCCCAGCGCAGGCACAGTTGGCGATCACGCTTGGTCAGCAAAGGCACACGACTGGGACGTTTGCTGCGAAGCCCCATATCCAACAGTGTCCGCTGAACAGTGTACACCGATACTATTCTACTTTTATTGTGCATTGTATTGGGCTGTCAGCTGAGCCACTGTCTGGCTCCGGTTTTGCTTCACCATGCGAGACAGTCTCCGACGACCTTTTTTTGTTTGATAGCGTGTGGACGTCCAACACCGTGTCGTCTATTTGCTGGTTTCACCGTCATTCATCCACTTTGCATAAGTACTAATAACTTTGTAGATCGCGCACAACCCACAAGTCGTGCAGTTTTGAAAATACTTGTTCCGAGCCTTCGAGCTATTACAATCTGCCCTCTATCAAAGTTGCTTAGATCCGCAGCCTTTCCCATCACACACAGAAGAAGTTCAAACTCTCCAGCAGCAGTTAAATACCACTTCCAACTGATCACGTGCCTTCCACGTCATTCAGGCGAGTTCATTGCAAAATGTAGGGGTGGTCATAATGTTTTGGCTCTTGAGTGTATATACACAAAAGGATATAGATTATTAAGAGGATATTGTGGAGTTAACAAACATGTTTTAATTGAATCATCTAATTATAGTTCTTCATAGATTAAGAACTTCGTAAGTTTATGAGTATTAGCAATAAACTATATGTGAACACATGTTTTTCGAAGAATCACAAATATTCATTCATGTTATAAATAATTTACGTTCAATTTTTACGTTCAATTTTCGTTCAATTTTTCAAAGAATCAGCAGAACATTTACATAAATAATTTACGTTGTTGAAAAAATTCCTATTTAAATATATTTTATTTTTTACTATTTAAATTATTTAAAATATTTGGTATTAATCTTTAATCCTTTTCTTCTTAAATTATCTTCTAGCGTAATGTATTTATCAGTTTTTTATATTATTTGAATCAGTAAATATTATACGATGTTTCTTGATGAATGAATATATTATTCACCAATAAATAAAAATTTCTTGAATAAATTGAATTAAATTTAAGTTATTTGAATTAATGCTTAATTAATGGATCATAATTGTGTTCTTTTTTTTTCATTAAACAAACAAAAGGAAATATTTTGGAATTATCTTAGACTCCAACAAAGAGAAACTGACAAACTTAACCAATATTTCAGATGTATCATCTCCGTCATTTTTTCTATCCGACCTTTTTCTCCTGTATGAAATAAAAGTGCAAGAGGAAAAAAAGGGGATAAAAGAGATGAAAAAAAAAAAAAAAAAAAAAGAATCAGCCATCGAAACGAGAGTGATGACCTACTTTCAGAACATCAACACTGCGGGAAATATCCCGGTCCCTGATGGTCTCGATGTCGCCATGTGCAGCTGAAAAAAGGCCAGTATTGGTAAAAAGTTTGACTACCGCAACCGCTGTTTACCTCTACGGGTTTTCTTTTTTTCCTACTTAAAAGTACCTAAGGAGCTTCTTAGCGAATAATGACCAGATACGAATTTCTTCAAGCATTCTATGAAGTATGAGTTGAACAGAATAAAGGAACAGGAATAAAAACATTTTTATTTTGCCGTCCGGTATTTTTATTTTGATAGGTCATTATATTTTTGTTAATAAATATTAAGAAGTTTAAAATAACAAAAAAAAAAAAAACTGCACACTATATTCTCATTACGTCATGCATAATAATGTTTTTCTTTCTGTCTGTTTATTAACATCTTAGCGAATAATGATCAGATACAAATTTCTTCAGGCATTTTATGAAGTGTTAATTGAATAGAAAAAAAACAGGAATAGAAGCAAGAAAAACATATTTTAATTTGCCGCCGAATATTTTTTTTTCTGATAGACTTTATTTTGATCATTACATGTTTAATAATAAATATTAAGATTTATAAAATTAGAAAAAATATTTTACACAAATCATTAGTATACCTCAAATCATTCTTTTACCCAAAGAAATATCTTCACTACCCTGTGGATTTAAGTATATAAGAAAAAAAATTTAAATTTAAATATTTACTGATAGTAAAAGTGTAAACAAAATTTATTAAAAAACATTTTCTAGATATACACAAGAATATAATTTGTGTTGTTGTGTCCTTCGTTTCCTGCAGTGCGGGACGGATATCCCAAGGGTAGTATACTCACTGACGGATGGAAGGTGGGCAGCTTCTGTTGTGATAGAGCACATATAAGTAGAAGTTTAATTTATACTGACTTAGTCTGGCACTGTGACGCTCTACATCATAAGAGACCGGGAACTACTGCTTAAAATGTATTCCAAACCACTACAAACGACATCGAACCCGAAACATGCGGCGCCGAGTGACAGAGAGGGCGCGAGATACTCGCCCATTCAGGCCCAGAATATAATTTTAACACATAAAAAAACAATACTCATAAGATATATGTACTTGTTTAATTTTACATAAAAACAAAAAGATGAATCTGTAAGACAGAAAAGCTTTTTCATCCTACTGTAGAGTTGATCTATTTTATAAAGTTTAGTGTCATTTCGCATATATATGTAGTACAAAATAATAGAAATATGAATCTTTAGAGCATTTGTGATAAATTATGACAAATCAATATTTAAGTGCAAAATTCTAGGCCAAATAAACCCAGGAATATCTGTAAAATACAAAACTCAAAAAAAATTAAGTTTCCGCTTGAAAGAGTTTGGATTATTATTTACATAATGTGGTCTAATTGATTTTGATTTATATTTTTTGGTGTTGTGCGTCACAAAATTTCTTATTATTTAAAAATTTTCTACGTCTTAAATTTAATTACACGACGCCCTATTAAGTAGAGGCAGGGATTGTTTAGTCAAGCATGTGATCATTAACCTGATTTATTGCAATAGCTTAACTATTTAAAAGTTACATACTACCCATTATTTGTTTCTAAAATTCAAAGAAATTCCAAAACATACGAACTAAACTGTACAGAAACTAGAAGATTAATTACATTTTAAATATAAAAACCTAATTTTTTTCTTCTAGTCTGAAAATATTTCATCATGTTAATGAATAATAAATGAATGTTGAATAATAATAATAATTATCCGCAGCAAAATACTTTCAGAAAAACTCCTAACAGTAATTTTAATTTTGTGTATCACTACACAAATAATGCAGGTGCTTTATTCGTCTAATTAGAAAATGGAAATGTCCTAATCATCAGCGAAGAATGAAAATACATTCTTTATCTGTTCCAATAACAGGAGTTGGTAAAGGATTTAATTGTACCAAAGGGAATAAGCTGTCCAATTAAGGAGAAGTTTCTATTGGGAAATTAGACATCTCCTTTTGTTGACACAGTGGAATAGTTAGTGCCTCGAACCAACTCGTATCTCTTACGAGAAGATCGAGAGCAAGGACATAGGGGAAAGTTAACAGGGACCTTTTCTAACTTAATTACCTTTTTGTGATTTTAAGAATAACAAACATTCTGCTTTCGAGTTAGGAATGTATTTTCGAAAATAACTACGCAGAAATATTGTTTAATGAATGTAATTGTTCGTGATACTTTTAAAACACTGATTACTTGTCAGTTGATAAATGGTATTTCGCTTCCTGTGGTAATTGGTGATGCTAAGGACAATTCTCAAATTGAAGAGCTTAAAGATTAACTCAGCTTTTCCTACTTGTATTTTAATTACTTTTAGTGGATTAGTATGGACTTGCCTCGAATTTCTCTGCATATATTTTATTTCGTAGAATTTTTGTGATGCTATTTTCCTAAATTAATATTTTTTACAATATTAATATTTATTATTTTGGGGAAATTTGATGTTGAATTAAAATAATGGTTCCTTTTTTCTATAGAAACATCGGACTTTTTATTTTCACCTTTACTGCTTGATGCAATATTATTAAATCTTTCAGTTAAAATTTTACGTTTCAGTTAAAACTTTCACATCTATTGTTCGTCCCAAATTATATTAAAGTGGGGTTATTAAATTAGGTTTCATTATTATTTATTTTAAATAAAATATTATTTTATCATTGCTTTTATGTTTTTTTCCTGGAAAAATTTTCAAGTTTTATCATTTGCATCCAGTTTATATCTTTTAAAATATCATTTAAAATAACTTTCTTTCAACATAATAAATTAAAATAGTTATTTGAAAATGAATTAAAAAATAATAAATTAATTGTTAATTAATGTACTAAGGTGAGAAACTTATTTGGATCAATACATATTTAGAATAAGATTTTTGCGCTTAGATAAACATGAAATATAAAATCTACACCACCTGATCATTTTCATGCTCGGTTTCTGCAAAAAACCGAAATAATTACTAAAATATTGAATTATTATAATATCCGATATCAAATTCTTCACTTTCTTTTTCTACATAATTTTAAATATTTTTAGATAAAATATAAAGAAATAAAATTATGTACAATAAAAAAAAATTTATAACAGATAGAATTAGATTGTTATTAACAATAGTTAAAGTTATATATATAGTAATGCCAATAGGACATAAACATTGATAATTTTTTTTTGTTTTTTTTACATCTCGCTGTAATGTTACAATGAATAAACATGTCTGTCCGGCTTTTCCAAATGTGCATCCCTGTTGTAGAAGTAAGAGCTCTAATTTTCGTCTCCATACTTTTTGTGTAGGTACCATGAAGCATTTGCAAGGGCAATATTATGTTCCCACACGTTAACATTCACATTATAATTAAAATTTGATAAAATACGATCCCTCAACTTTTTCAATTCTGTGCATCCTTGCTATAAAAGAATCCATTTGAATTCCATTAATTTCTTGCAATACCACCATTTTTTGTGGATATCACAAAACTCTTACCAGAACAATGGCACGTTACCACATGTTAGTAATTACAAAATAACTAGCATATGATATAATCCTTAAACAAACAGTCCTCTTTCTTGATTAGTTCCCTGAAGAAATGTCTTTAAAAGAGAAGTTACTTTTATTTAAACCGAGGACCCATCCTCTTTCAACTCGTTCAAGAGAAGCCAAATCCCATGTTCGATCTCTTAACAATAAGACAAATGGACGCTTGAGGCAGCGGAAGTTTATTTGGAACTATTTCTTGGCATTTCAATCAGGATCACAAACAAGAAACGAAAGGTCCGGCAAACAAAGGGTACCCATCCGAATCAAAAGATGCGCCACCTCTGCCCCCCCGCTCTCCCCCTGCCCTTTTTGGGCAGATTCGATCTGTGTCTTTCGGGACAGAAAGGCCTTCGGGCGTGCAATAGTGGACTGGAGGAGGATTCCCTTAAAGTTTTCTTTGTGGGGGTGGAGGGTAATTGAATTGGTATGACATATTTCCAGACTTCGATAGAGGGTACACAAAGAGTGAAGGGAACGCTGAAAGTAAATATGGATTGAAAAATGTTTGTAGATTATATCTTCTGTTATATAAAGACTTTAATGGAGAGAACAAAATATCAATTTGAGGTCATCTAAATTCGAATGCAGATGGAAATAATTAACAACATTATAAAAAAATTCCTTTTTCATATATTATGTTATAATATTGGTAAAGTATATAATAAATATTTTTGTTAATTCTTTGCTTAGAAATATAATAATAATAATATAATGATACATTAAAATAATTTTTTTTTACACTGATACACTCGAACAATATACAAATACTATGGAATAATATATAACATATAATATTATGGAAAAATAATTAGAATATTATAATATGAATATAATCTAATATGGAAAAATTAAGATTAATATAGGGGCCTGAATGGACGCGTGGCTAGTGCTCCGGCGCCCGGAACCACAGGTCTCGGGTTCGAATCCCGGCGGTGCCATGGATGTTTGTAGTGGTTCGGAATCCACTTTAAACCATAGCTCGGTCCTAATAGGATCGTAGAGCGTTGTTACATTGTTACGTCCGTGGCTTATCAAGTTGCACGCGCTCCCTGGGAAATTCAAAGTGAGTAACGTCTGTGCAGCGCTTGCCTTGATCTTGAATGCCAGAAGAAGCTGTCTAAGTGTTTGCCAGCTGCATTAGAACAAAAAAAAAAAAATAAGTATAATATATGACAAAATTTTGATTTTAAACCGATAAAATAGAACAATATACCTGTACAATAATATATTATAGAAAGCTTGCTCATCATGTTATCATCGCGCCACCAGTTGGGTTTTTCGGACATTATCTTGACGTTTTTAAAAATTAATGCTTGTTGTATTTATATCACTATATATTATTCTATCTTTAAATCTTCGGTTATTATGTTCAGGTTGTTCATTTCTAATTTTTTTCCTATCTTGAAATTATTATGTTCTCAATTAAAAGTTTTCTTCGGTATAACAAAATAATATAATAGTTGCCTCCTCAGTATATAATATAATAATAAATAATTTTATAATTAGTTTATCCTTAATAATATTATAAAACAAAGTTTACTGTATGTATATCTTTTCCTTCCTTAAATCTTAAAGGAAGGAAAAGTAATACATATAATTATATTTTTTCATGTAGAAAAAACACGCAATTTCAGACGCACTGGTGATTTCGAACTTGAATGTTTATTCAACACCTACCTAATTATTATACTGTGCAAATATTAAAGAGATTAAAAAAATATATTAGAAAATCTTAAAAAAAAATCTATCTGATTTTTTAAATTATGTATTTTTAATAGCATTTTAAATTTATTGTTTTTTTTAAGTAATTATGTAATATTTCTTTAAAGGAATACAAAGTCAAAATTATATGAAAATCGTTTCGTTATTATTTAAATATAAAATAAAGATAAGAAATGTGAATTATTTTTTATGCGAAGTGTATTTATTTAAAATATTTATATATGCATATATCTCATTTTATGTGAAAAATAAAAATTCAAACATCAATTTAGAATCCTCATCTCCGTATAACTGCTTTAGAAGATAGATGCAATATTTCTTGTTTACATTTCCTTTCAAAAACGTAAAAATTTCAATGCCAATCAAATACTATTATTAAAAGAATTAAGCATAATTATCAATTTTGATTATTTCCTTTGGTGTAGGTAGTATTTCATACGTTTTGAGGATTAAATTCATTTCGAAGATTCGTTATAATGAAAAGACGAACACCACTCAAAAAGTACAAATACCACTCATGGGAGAATTGCGGAAAATTATAACTTTTAATTGTTTAGCTTTTTGGTAAATTAGCCTTTTGAGGCTTAATTTAACTAAACATTTGCAAAATTTTCAGTGTTTAAGATGAACAAATAATATTAAAAGTTTTCTGAATATCACTTCCTAGCATTTATTCAGAAATGAGAATTTTTTTGTGAATATATTCCTTAAAAATATGATACAACTGTTAGTCTATTATTAAAGTTATACTTTTTCAAATGAAAGATAATCCATCTTATTCGAAGGTATGTCAGAACGAAGCATTGGGATTTATATTAAGAAACATAGAAATATTAAAAAATGTTTTAAATAGATTCATGAAGTAATAAAATTTTAAAATTACAGTTATTATACTTCAGAAAAATGTTTATCAATACATGCACATAAATCAATTATCATATATATCTATATATATATACCTATAGTTTTAAGTAGTTTCCGAACTATTACAAACATCCATGGCACTGTCGGGAGTCGAAACCGAAAGATGAGGCACCAATATATATATATATATATATCGGTTAAAAGTGCCATTAACAGGTTAAAAAAATTCAGTCATAAAATTAAGAGGAAAGTAGAGTATATGAATAATACAGCTGGTTAAATATTTTTGCTGACTGTTTTTATTTTGGAATACTAATCACTCTGACAGGAGTTATTAAAGATTTGAACAACAGATACTTGGAATATGCATGAAGGTATTAAAAAATAAACGAATGCAAGATTTGTATAACTAATTCAATATTATACAGTGGGTAGGGAAGCAGCTGCAGCTAGAAATATTGAACGTAATGAAACAAAATATCATGTATAGGCCGTGGAAAGCATGATGAGATGAATCACGTAGGAAAAAATAACACTAAATGCCACCGATAAAAACAAATTTTGTGCGTTGCTGCAACATACGTATTAGGAAACTTTATAATCTTAGTAGATTATGCAATTATCTTTGTGAATATAGGACACAAACATTGAAATTGACATGCAGCTGTAGAAAATATCATACACATGCAACATCTTGTACATAAGCTTTGAAAATGTTACACGACATCAAAAAAACCTTACTGTTAATTAATAAAATATTTTTTTTTTTTTTAGTTTCATACTCTATATCATTATTTATGTACATAAATGTTTTTATTATTCTATTATAACCCAATTTTGCATAATCTATTCATTGCAACAATTAACACAGTATTAATTAATGCCATTATGTTAATTCTTCGGTGGATGGCATATGTTATGTTTTTTCTTCTGAAGTTCATCTCACTATGACATCTACAATATGCATAGGAATTTTAGCTACCTTCCCTTCATAAGCTTTAGCTGCACATGACACAAAACAGAAAGAGTAATTTTATATCAACATTGTATAGCCATCTGAATACCGTAAAAGTAATTATAAGAAACTTCTTTACTCTTCTTCTAAATTAATTGTTTTATAGTTTTATTTTTTTTTTTAGTTTGACATACATAATAACTCTCTACAATGCAACATTTTATCAAGGTTACACAACATATTATAAACTAATTAAATTAAGTTATACTTCTGGAAAACCATTCCCTTTACAAAGTAGTAGTAATTGAATATCTGTCTAAATTATCTTTTCTTAATATTTTTTTTTGAAATCTTCAAAATTATGCAAACCTGCCGTAAATTAGAAATGTTCTTTCTTGAATGAGGATTTGATGGGTTTCTGATGGTAATCCGGACTTACTATTGGGCACAGGGACAATTTGGAATTCAAGATTGGAATTTGGAACGCAAGTAGCAGTTTTTTATTGGCTTATGAAGTAAACAGTCTGTTGAATTTTAACTCATCACTTTATAATTTTTTTTCGAAAAACGCATTAACAAAAAAAAAAAGACAAAAAGAAACCAAGTAGATACAAGCAAAATTGTTTAAGAAAATGAAAAAAAAAATGTATATTCAAAGAAACAAATTAACCCCTACGACTCCAACTTGTACATGTGTCACAACAGGGATGTTACTCAGCAAAATTGAATTAATTGGAAATAATTTCAATAGCAACAATGATTATAAATGGTATCATTTTGAGTGTTTCAGGTACAAAGATTTTAAAATGGTGGAAATTGGATTACAGCATTTGATTTATTGAATAAATTCCTAATAGCTTGAGGTAATTCTATAAATTCAGTTCCAATTTTTTAACTGACTAGGAAGTACATAAACGTTATAGTGAATTATATTTTATGGATTTTTAGACAAATTGATTGTGTTTCCAACAAATCACTTGTTCATTTTTTTTTTTCTGGTTTTTGTCTTGTTTTATCACATTTTCTGTGTGTTTTTATCCTCTGTACATATTTGTGTGTAGATGTGTCTTTTGAATTTAATGATAACTTAAAAATAAAAAAACATCCTGTATTCTAGTCTAATCAAATATTTACAATTTTTATAAATGTAGAAAATTAATGTTACACAAATTTTAATATTAAACTTTGGACAAAAATTAATTTTCTCTATTATTATTATCATTTTTTTGCTTTTGGTACACACACTTTAAATATGATTCTCCGCAATGTGACATTATATAAAGGATATAAAACATAATTTAAACTAAATAATTCTTCTAAAAAAAATAAATCCCTTCACAAAATAGTAATTTTTGACGTTGTATCTTAATGATCTTTTCTTATGTCTCATTCGAATTATTCAGGATCTAGAAGATCGTTTGATGCAAATCGTCCATAAAGTAGATATATTCCCTTTCTAATGTCTTTCTTGAGTGTTCGTTTTATGTCTTTTGGATGGTAATCAGGATTTACGATAGCTTAACCATATATCGATAAAGACATAAGAATCCAACAGAAATGGCACTTAAAATGGCGGGACAATTTGAAATATAGAATAGGACAAAAGTAACATTTTTTCATAAACTTCAGGAGTTTACAATTTGTTGAATTTTAACATGACACTTTTTAATTTTTTTCTGAAAAAGAATTAAAAAAAAAAGAGATAGGAAGAAAATGAAAGAAACTAATGCAAACTTCTTTCAAAAATTTAGATAATTATTCAAAAAATATTCGAAATCAAGTTAACCCTTACTCTCCAAATGTACTTTGGCGCATTAGAGACGCTATGCAACAAATAATGAAATTAATGGTAAAACAATGTCTGATTATATAAGCCATCATTTTGTTTTTCTAAAGTACAAAGATTTGAGAATAGAATAGCAGGATTCGATTTATTGAAGAAATTTCTAATAGCTTGAATCTTTGGTATAAATTAATTTTCAATTTTTTAACTAACTAGGAAGTACATAACATTTATGTATATTGAAGGCTATCTTTATGGATTTGTTATACAAACTGGTTATGTCTGTGAAAAAATCCCTTTGTCCATTCTTTTTTTTTCTTCATGTTTTTTTTTTTTTTTTTTCAAGGTAAATTACAAATAATAAAAACCAATCGTAAATTATAGATTCACCAAATTTTTACTAATGTAGTTATTTAGTTTTTACTATTTCTTACACATTTTTACTAATGTGTTATTAGACTTACACAAAATCTTATTAAATCTGGAAAAAAAAATTAATATTTTTGTAAAATAACTTGTAGTCTTGCTAAACTTACATAGATTCATTTGAACTTATAGATTCATATGAAATTACATAAAGTCATTAGAACTTAAATAGATTTATTAGAATTTATAGATTCATTAGAACTTACATAGATTTATTAGAATTTATAGATTCATTAGAACTTATAGATCCACATGAACTTATTTAGATTCATTAGAACTTATAGATCCATATGAATTTATTTAGATTCCTTAGAACCTTTAGAATTGTAGGAACATAGAGTTTTTAAAGAAAGAGAGAGAGAGACATAGAATTTTTAGACCAAAGAAATTTTGAAGTAAAATATTAATCAATATTCAATCAATTTAATAAAACTAAAATTCTTTATGCACTTAATAATATAATTAAAGAAACATACTATATCTGATTTTACAGCTTAATGTTAACATGTTTTCGAATTTATCATCCATGTTATCAGTTAATTTTAACTTCTTCAATCACTTGCATGGAGCACGCTGCTGTCAAAAGAACATTGAAACATTTGAGTGCTGAAGGAGAGATCAAACAGCCATCTGTCACCCGTCTCTGACCTCCTTTTCGAGAGAGTTTGAAACACGAAAGTGGCGGCTTTTTGAAAGTGCCATCGGAATGCCGATGCAGTGTGTGCCATTATAACCAAGACAAGCAGCTTAGCTTCATAGTTTCAACGGATCCGGACAATTAATCTCCTGATATAGGATGTCGATAAAAGTATTAATTCACCAGCGAGAGAAGATGGATTAGTGGGATTTTAGCATCTGCTGTCAGTGGTAAGCTAAAATTGTTAATAAATAGAAATTATGAAATTGAGAACAATCAAAGTTTCTGCAATATAATTGAAATCAAGTTTGATCAGAGTTTTCTTTAAAGTAAAAATATGTATTATCTACATCTTTTATGTTAAAAAAAAGGAGATTGTTTAAATTGAGGATTTTCATGAAAATTGTCAATTCTCTTAAGGAGAATTGTTCGTCCGTTCGTTAGGTGATCGTTCGTTCGTTATTTGAAGAAAACATATATATTTATATATCTTTTACGGAGGTCGCTGGATGACAAGATTGTGGAGAGAGTAAGTGGCAATTAACAGTTCACAGATTTTCACAAAAAATATAACACAAAAATTCTTTATATACGGTTGATTTATATCTCAGGGAAAAAAATCAATGTTATGTTTAGCTACAAAAAATTTATTAACACATTATTTTGAATACAAAAAATAGTTTGATTTCATAAAAATAGAGGTTAATATATTCGATTGATTTAAATTGGACAATAAAAATGTTTTGTTTTTATAACTTATATTTTGTATTAATTAAAATATATTATGTATTGTTAATAAGTTATGTAATTCATCTATTTTCTAATTACTATAATATTATTATTTGTCTTAATAATGCAAAAAATTTTAATTTAGAATAAAAATTCACTATTCGAAATAATATGAAATATTAACCCTTTTTATAAAACTCAAATTTTCTACAAGATTACAACATATTATTTACAGTTTAGTTACATATTTAAAAGTATTATTTTAATAATTATATTTAAATGATTGTTTAAAATAATTGTTTTATGGCTTAAACACTTTTTTGGTTTAAGAAAAAAATTGAATAAATATTCGTTTGCAATCTATTATCGAACTGTAAGAATTGCTATATAATACTAAAATTAAACGATAACTTAATCATTACTTTTTTTTTTATGTATATCATTATCATTTATATATTGAAATCTTAAACAGAAAGTGAAAAATACTTATATTTTTCGTGCCTAATGCAATGTATTAAAATATTTACTTTAACTTTTTATTGACGGAAGAAATAATAACTACAATTTCCATTCTACTATTACCTTTATATTTATATTCAAACCATTCAGATACATTTACATCATTAATAAAACATAAATAAATCAAATATATTTTAATGTAACAAAATATAACCAAATATATTAAACTCACTTTAAAAGAGCTTTAAAAAAGTTAAAATGTTCAAAAAAAGTTAACAAAAGTTACAATCTTTATGAAAACATAAATTGTTTGATTTCTATTGAATACTACATAAATAACTAATAGCATTTCATGAAAGACGAGTTAAAAAGTATATTACTTTATAAAGTGAGACATGTCATAATATGCAAAATAAAAAGATTCCATTAAAGTTACTCATGCATAAATAAGGTACTCTGTATAAAGATAGTTTGTTCTGGCAAAAATAATGTATTAACTTGAAATCTCAAGAAATTTTTTAACAAATATTTTTTTCGTGATGTTTTCTTTAAGTAGCATTTAGTTTGTTTAAAAGATTGGATGAATAAAAAGTTTGCCCGAGAATCAATTAAATTAAATATATTCAATAAAATGGTTTACTTATAGTGGAGCAACAGCTGGTAATTCCCTCAGGTTCTTCAGTCTTATTTACGTTAAAACAACAGCTTAGAGTCACATTAATACATTTTAATGCACCCTATTTTGTTAAAAGTGTCAATATTTGTTTTCAATTTAAAACAGACTTCTCTTTTTTATATTTCTATTAGTTATAAGAATGTGAGTTTTTGATATTTTTCCCTTATGTAATGTCATCTTATTTTTATAATAAACGGGAATCATTTTGTTTTTAATAAATAAATAAAATTGAAAACAAATGAATTACTCAGTAATAACATTTCTCTAGAATTTCTTAACATTTTAAGTGAGTGAAATTTTTAGAAAGAAATTCAATAAGAAAAATATTGCAGCATTTTTTTAATTGAAAGGGTGAAATGTATATTTTTAAGAATTCGAAACTTCATAATTGAATTTGTTTTTAAAATAAATTTATTAATGTAGCATTTTATAACAAATTACGTGAAACTACGAAGTTGTTATAATATTTAATAATGAAAAAGCTATAAGGGATACAGCAGAATTTCTCCTGTAAAGTTGGAATGCAAACGAAAGATTTTTATATCATAACTTAATACGGCTGCAAAGTTTTTATATAATTTATTTTTTTCATTTTATTAAAAATAAGTTTTAAAAGTTTAAAGTTAAACTAATTTTTATTTCTCACATTTTTATATAAAATTTTTTTATAAAAAAATCTATAAGGAATGCAACAGAATTTTGCCCCCTGAAGTAGGCTTGTAATAAATACTATTTCATTAACAAATTATTAAATATACAAAGGTATGAAAAAGGTTCAAAAAGAGTGCTATAGGATGTGCTATAACTGTAATTTAGACCACAAAATGTTTGAAGGCATTTGAACATATTTTTTACGGGGAATTATTGTTTGCTGAAAATCTTTTGGGTTTCTGATTTACGATTAAAAGTAATATTGTAAAAAATATTTGAAAAAGCTTCAGCTCGATTTCTGAGAGGTGATGAAATCCTATTGCTACAAAGTCTACTTGCATTCAATGTTTTCATTGTACAGCGGGACAAACTACCATCCTCATAATTCACTTATTTGGAATCATACTTGGATGGGTTTTTAGTGTTAGTACTTCTTAAAAGCGCGTGCTCTCATCTTGGCACTCAATAATGTTCAGGTTTTCAAGTATGTGCATTCATTTACCTAATCCACTAATGAAGTAGTTCTCAAAGGGTGAGCCTTGGTATTCACGTATAAAAAAAAAAAACTGTAGTTATTTTTTTTTTTCTTGTCAGTTTTGCTGATCAAAGATAGCTTTAATTATAATCAACTAACTTGTGTGATTGCTTTTTTTTCTTCTTTTATCCACATAAAATGTGCCAAACAGCTGTATTACTCTAAAGAATGCATTTTAGAAAATAGGAACAATATTGGTGTAATACTGGAAGCGTTAGAGTCTATGCGGTTTTTGCCGTTAAAAAAATTTCCATTTTAGATTATGAGACTCAGTCGTCTTTGAATAGTAGTCTGTAGAGTTAAATATTTAACATTATCTGAAGAAGAAGAACTACATTATAATAACTACTAGTTTGAGTGAGTGGATTGAATTTTAACCATTTGAAACCTTTTGATTTCTATAAAAAGCGTGCCAATATTTATAAAAGCTTTAAAAATTTACTACAATGTTTACCGTCATAATTATGTGAATTAGGATTTTCAATTACAAAATATTTCTCACAGTGTTTGTATAGTGAGCCCGCAATTATTTGTAGGATTTAAATGGGCCACAATGCAAATATGCATTCCTCTACCTAATCCACTAATGGTTGCTCTTTCAAGCGTGTACATTCAACTAGGCAATAATGTGTAATTCTGCAAGTTTTAGGGCTCATCTTCCCAAACCACTAGAGTTCATTGTTGCAAGAATGTGCAATCATTTAATCAATCCACTAAATATATATTATTGATATTGTGTGTTGAAATAGAACTACAAATACAGCATGGAAAAAAGGAAATCAACAAAAAAATGATAATACATGTTATAATCGAAATTAATAAAACTCAAAAATGAAACACTTTTATTATTTACTTGAAAAAATGTACTTGTGTCCTTGAAATTATATGACATCTTACACATTCTGTTTAAAAGTTATTATTATATTAATCAGAATATCAAGTGCAATACACAGAAAGTATAGAATATTAACAAGAGTTTGTAGAGTTAACAAACATGTTTTAATTGATTCACCTAATTATAGTTCTTAATAGCTTAAGAAGTTTATAGTTTATAAATATTAGCATTAGAACTATATGTGAATAAATGCTTTTCGAAAAATCACAAGCATTTATTCTCGTTATAAATAATTTATGTTGTTAAATTATTTTCAATTTAAATATATATATATATATATGTATTTTACTATTTACATTTTTAAATACTTTTATTAAATTTTATCCATTTCTTTTTAAATCCCAACTAGCGTTATTTATTTATACATTTTTTTAATATTATTGGCATTTTTGAATGAAGATATTATGCAGCAATAAATAAAAACTACTTGAGGCAATTGAATTAAAGTTAAATTAATCGAATTATTTGAAATAATCCTTAATTAATCGAACGTAATTCTTATTAAAACCAATTAAAATACTTTTAACAAACGTAAAATTTTCGAATTATTTTAGACTGCAACAAAGAGAAACCGACAAACTTCACCAATATTTCAGATAGGTCATCTTCGTCCTTTTTACACCCGAGACGTTTTCTCATGTGTATGAAATAAAACTGCAAGGGAAAAAAGGGATGAAAAAAAAGATCAGCAATTGAAACGAAATGTGATGACCTACTTTCAGAACATCAACACTGTGGGGAATTTTCCGGCCCCTGATGGATTTCGATGTCGCCATATGCAACTAAAAAAAAAAGGACAGTATTTGTAAGATTTGACTACCGCAACCGCTGTTTACCTCTACATATTTTTTCGTTTTTTCTACTTGATGGTACCTAAGGAGCTTCTCAGCGAATAATGAGCAGATACCATTTTCTTCAGGCATTCTATGAAGTAGGAGAATAAAGAAACAGGAATAAAAAAAATGAATAAATAAATAAAAATCGATATTTTTATACTGGTGATGCGATGTTATCATTGCATTTTTATTAATGAATATAAAAAATTTAAGATAAGAAAAATATTTTACACGTTATATATACATTGCATCGTGTTTAATAACTTATTTTTCTGTTCGTTGATTAATTTTTTAACGAATAATAAGTATATATATGTTTTTTAATAGTTGAAAACAATAAATAAATAAAAAAGAGAATAAGAACTTACTACTTTTCCTTTTTCCTCCAATATATTTTTAGATAGAATTGTTAATAATCATTACTTTTTTTTAATAAATAAATATTTATATTTACAAAAAAGCATTAATATATTTTAGAGAAACTAAGGACACAACGTCACATTACATTTAATCATATTTTTTTATATTTAAATATTCCTAAATTATTGTTTAGTGAATAATGAGTAAATACGAATTTCTTCATATGACGCTTTTTTCGTGTTTTTTGAAGTTGTATGCAGAATGACTTAAAAGAATAAATAAACAAAAATTTTAATTGTAAAATATTATGTTTGTCATCTAATATTATTTTAATTAATGTCATTTAAAAAATTTTCTGCGCCGTGAAAATTGCGGGACACCATATTAAATCATGACATACACTTTGATGCAGGGATAGGCTTGTGAAGCATATGATCAGTAACGGGATTTATTGCTTTTTTAACTATTAAAAAATTACATACTATCCTTTTTTTTGTTACTAGAAATATTATAGAATAATTCAAAGAAAATTCCAAAACATATTAAAGAACCTGGAAGATTAATTTTTATTTTGGAAGAATGAAAATCATATTTTAAGATAAATAAATTTTTTTCTTCTATTATGAAAATATTTCATTTTGAAAATGAATGTTGTTGAATAATAAATGAAATTTGTTGAATAATAAATGAAATTTGATGAATTATAAATAATTGTTGATGAATAATAATAATTATACACAGCAAAATATTGACAGAAAAATACAGGTGCTTTACTCGACTAATTAGAAAATGGAAATATCCTAATCACCAGCGTAGAATGAAAATACATTCCTTATTTGTTCCAATAACTGGAGTTGGTAAATGATTTAATTGTACCAAAGAGAATAAGCTGTCCAATTAAGGAGAAGTTTCTATTCGGAAATTAGGCCTCTCTTTTGTTGACACAGTGGAATAGTTAGTGCCTCGAACCAACTCGTATCTCTTACGAGAAGATCGAGATCGAGGACCCAGGGGAAAGTTAACAGAGACCTTTTCTAACTTAATTACCTTTGTATTTTTAAGCATAACACACTTTCTGCTTTCAAGTAAAGAATGCATTTAGAAAATAACTACGGAGAAATATTGCTTAATGAATGTAATTGTTCGTGACACTTTTAAAACACTGATTACCTGTCAGTTGATAAATGGCGTTTCGCTTCCTGTGGTAATTGACGATGCTGAGGAGAATTTTCAAATTCAAACGCTTAAAGAATAACTTAAGTTTTACTGGTTCGTAATTTCATTAATTTTAGTGGATTAGGAATGGAGTTGTCTTGTACATCTCTGCATATATTTTTATTTCCTGGGATTTTGTGATGCTATTTTACTAAATTAATATTTTTAACAGAACTAATATTTATTATTTAGGTGAAATTTATTTTTAGTCAAATGATGATAAAGATTATCTACAGAAACCTCAGGCATTTTATTTTGATCGTTACTACCTGATGCAATGTTATTGAAACTTTTAATTAAAACTTTAGTTAAAACTTTCACAGCTATTGTTCTTCTAAAATTATATTGAATTGAATTCCTAAATTAATTTTTATTATTATGGATTTTTAAATAAACTATTATTTTATCATGATGTAGATTTTTTTTTTTGCATCAAGTTTAATCCTCTATTTGAATTATCATTTGAAAAGAGGATACATTTTTTTTTGCTTATGCATTTTAATTAAGATAATTTCCTATAAAAATTAGAAAACTTTTAGCATGAAACTTGGACTGAATTAATGTGATCTAATTAAATTATATTTTTAGAAAATAAAGAAAATTTAAATCATATCATCCTTTCTATTGAATATACTGTAGTGATAACAATTGGGCTAGCTACAGATAGCTATTTATCTTAATTATACAGCAATTATATTGTTTCTAGTAGTCAAATATGAATAATTAATTTAAGAACAAAACAAATGTACTTTAGAAATAGAATTACATTGCATAATTATTACAAAAAGGACATCAAGCAAAGTAAAAAAAAAAAAAGGAAAAACATATATTTGACTATTTATTATGATTTTTACTAAATGGGATACTTGATTTCTCTTCTCCTTTTTTTTTTTTTTTTGACATATTTATTCAAACAATCAACTTCAAGTAAGTAATTCTAATTGAAGAATAAATATTAATTAAATGAAAAGGCGTAATTGTCTGAAATCATAAAGATCAATAAAACGTGTTATGTTTTCTGATACGTCTTTAAATAAACTAATATTATGATTTCACATTTTATATTAAGATATCTTATATTAAAAAGGCAAGGATAAAATGATTCCATTTTCAGATGATTATTTTAATTTAACGTAGAAAATAAATTAATAAAAATCATAATAAATTTTATGATTCATCTTCGAATATTTGTGCTTAATTTTTGATATGATATTTATTAAATTCATTATAGTTCCGCTTTTAATTATGTAGTGAAAATAAATATGAAAGGTTCTTTTAAGTTATTTGAAGTCGGTTAATATAATTATTTCCATTAAGAACTGACGTTATAAAAACGTTATAGGACATTTCTTTGAAAAACATTAGTAAACATGTTTTTTTCTCAGTAAATTGATAATGTTATTTTCGAATGTGCTAGTTTATTAAAGAATGCTCAAATTTTTCACTTCATGATAAATCTCTGTGCAGATCTATTAGGACATACTATTAATCTATACAGATCTGACTAAGATCTGTGATAAGATCAATAATTGATAATCTCTAAGATAATAATCTAATTATAATATAATATCTCTACGACAATAAGATAATAATCTCTAAGACTCTACACAGATCTAACATATTACTATGATTATATCATATACCACGTGCTATCATACTTAAAACAGCTAATAGTTGATAAAATTTCACTAGAGAGTGATTACTTTAAAAAATACTTTGGAAATATTGGAAAATTTTTTGTTATTTTTATTGTTAACATGAGATCCTTTTACAGTAATGTACTAATCTTGTTGAAGTGTCACGTCATGTTTAATAATTTTTATTTGTAAGATATTTATTACGAGAAATATGTTCCTTATTGAAATTTGTTTAACAAAAATAAAACAGTAAAATAATTATTGACAAAAATAATAAAAATAATAATAAATTAATTTTTAAATAGTATATTAAAATGAAAAACCTTGTTTGAATTAACACATATTTGAATCACACTAAAATATTCAATTATTATTATATACGCCATCTAATAATTTATTTCCTTTTTGGCATAATTTTTGAATATTTTTACGATAAAATATAAAAAAATACACATACAGTCAATAACTTATAATAGATTATATTAGATTTTAGAAACAATATTTAGAATTATATATAAGAGTGTGTGTAGGAGATAAACCTCGAGTGCCTTTTTGTTGCTGATGTTCTTTTGCATCTCGCTACAAAGTTACAATGAATAAACACTGTACTCCGACTTTTTCAGATGTGCAAATCCCTGTGATAGAAGAAAAGAGCCCTCTTTTTTCTCAATTATTACTATTTTTTTGTGGATAACACGAAACATTTACTAGAACAATACCTTCCTCAAGTCTTTCAACAATTTTGGGCATTTTTGCTGTAAAAGATTCAATTTCACCCTTTTTTTCGTGGACATCACGAAACTCTCCCAGGACAATGTTCCGTTACCACATGTTAGGAATCACAATATAACTAACATTTGTTAAAATCCTTAAGTAAACAGTTCTCTTTCATTATTAGTTCCCTGGAGAAGTTTCTTTAAAAGAAGCATTTTCTTTTATTTAAACCGTAAACCGAATTTCAACTCATCCTTAGAGAACTCAAATCCCGTGTTCGATCTCTTAACAATGAGACAAATGGACGCTCGAGGCAGAGGGAAAGTTTATCGAACTATTTCTTGGCATTTGAATCAGGATCACAGACAAGAAAGGAAAGGTCCAGTAAACAAGGGTACTCATCCGAATCAAAGATGCGCCACCTCTGCCCCCCTGCCCTTATTGGACAGATTCGATCTGTGTCTTTCGGGACAGAAAGGCCTTCGGGCGTGCCATTGTGGACGGGAGAACGATTCCTCTAAAAGTTTCTTTTGGGGGGTGGAGGGTAATTGAATTGGTATGAAATATTTCAAAGTTCGATAGAGGGCACACAAAGAGTAAAGGGAACGCTGAAAGTAAATATGGATTAAAAAATGTTTCCCCAATTATATCTTTTATTATACAAAGAATCTAATGTAGAGTACACAATATCAATTTGGGGTTATCAAATTCGAATGCAGATGCAAATAATTAACGATATTATGAAAAAGTGACAGCCATTTTCTCATATATTGTGTTATAATATTGGTAAAGTATGTAATAAATATTTTTTGTTTAGTAATATAATAATAATAACATAATGATACATTAAAATAATTTTGTTTGTGCAGCGATTCAGTGCGTTAAAATATTTTTTTTTTTTTTTTTTTTACATTGATACACTTGAACAATATACAAATACTATGGAACAGTATATAATGATACAATGGTATAAAGTGGAAAACTTTTGATTTTTAAACCGATAAAATGAAACAATATACCTATAAAAGGATATAAAAGGGAATGCTTGCTGAGCATGTTATAATCGCACCGCGAGTTGAGTTTTTTGGACATTAGCTTGATGTTTTTAAAAATAACTGTTTGTTGTATATATATCACTATATATTATTGTATCTCGAATATTTAGATTGTTTTGTACTGGCTATTCGTTTCATATGTTTTTCTATATTGAAATTATTATATTTCCAATTAAAAGTTTTTTTCTGTAGAACAAAATATAATAATAATATGATTACATCCTTTAGTATATAATAAAATAATAAATGATTTTATTTATTATCCTTAATAATATTATATTAAAAGTTAACTATATGTACATCCTTTCCTTCCTTAAATCGTAAAGGAAAAAAAAAGGATTATACACATAATTATATTTCTTCATGTAGAAAAAGAACACGCAATTTCATCCGCACTGGTGATTTCGTACTTTAATGTTTATTCAACACCTATATAATTATTACACTGTGTAAACATTAAAGAGATTAAAACAATATATTATATTATTTCAGATTTTTTAAATTCTGTATTTTAATAGCATTTTAAATTTATTACTATTTTTCAAGTAATTATGTAATATTTTTAAAGGAATGCATATTCAAAATTATGTGAGAATTGTTTCGTTATTAGAAAGTTTAAATATAAAATGAAATTTGAAATTTTTTATGAAAAGTATATTTATTTCAAATATTTATATATGCATATATCTTATTTTTTATGTGAAAAATAAAAATTCAAACATCAATTTAGAATCTTCAACTCCTCATAACTGCTTTAGAAGCTAGATGCAATTCCTATTTAAATTTCCTTTTATAAACATAAAAATTTCAATGCTATCAAGTACTACTATTATAAGAATACAGCGAATTTGAGGATTAAATTAATTTTGTGGATTCATTTTAATTAAAAGACGAACACCACTCAAAAGTCTAATACCACTCAGGGGAGAATTGAGGATAATTATAACTTTTAATTGTTTAGCCTTTCGGTAAATTAGTCTTTTTGAGACTTGATTTAACGAGACATTTGTATGCAAACAATATTTGCAAAATGTTCAATATTTAAGTTGAAAAAATAATATTGAAAGTTTACTAAATATCACTTCCTAAAATTCATTCAGAAATTAGAATTTTTTTTTTTTTGTAAATATAGTACATCTAAAAATGGTACAACTTTTAGTCCAATATTAAGCTTTTTTAATTTTCAAATAATAAAAAAAAATCCATCCTATTCGAAGGTATTTAGAACCAAACATTGGGATTTATATTAAGGAACCCAGAAGTATAAAAATTTTAAATAGATTTATGAATTAATAAAATTTTAAAATTACAGTTATTATACTTTAGAAAATGTTTATCAATGCACACATATAAATCAATCATCATACATATATATGTATCTAAGTGCCCCAGATTTCGGTTTCGAGTCCCGGCAGGGCCATGGTTGTTTGTAATAGTTCGGAAACCACTTAAAACTACAGGTACCGGTCTAACATCACTGTAGAGCGTTAGTATTAGGGTTGGCAACCTTATCCGGTAAAAGAAACATATCCTTGCTCGAATTCCCCAAATAAAAAAAAAGAAGAATATACACTCAAGAGCCAAAACATTATGACCACCTGTCAATAACGAGATGGCCCACCTTTTGGCGCGTAGCACAGCTTCAACCCGTCTTAGCATGGATGCCACAAATCCTTGATAGATGGCCGGAGACAGATTGTAAGAGATATTTAAGCAACTGTCACGCAAATCCGAGATATTGCGAATTGGTGATATTTGAACTCTGAGCTGCCGTCCCAGGACATCCCAAATGTTTCTATCGGATTGAGATCCGCTGAGTTAGGCGGCCAGGACATTAACTGGAATTCAGCATCATGTTCCTGGAACCACACCAACACAATTTTAGCTTTGTGACAAGGGGCGTTGTCCTGTTGAAACATTCCATTTCCAGCTGGAAAACAGAGGCCATGTAAGGGTGCAACTGGTCCGCAATGACGTTCAGATACCCTGTAGAATTCATGGTCTGCTCTACCACAACCACGGGTCCCAGAGACGCGACCAAGAGAACGTCCCCTGAAGCATAATATCGCCACCACCGGCCTGTGTATGACCTACTGTACATTGAGGGAGCAATTGTTCGCTGGAAGACGGCGTATCCGACACGGCCGTCGGCGTGATGAATGACAAACCGTGTTTCATCTGACGAGACAACTCTCTCCCACTGATCCATAGACCAATCACGATGTTCCCCGGCCCACCACAGGCGCAGTCGGCGATGACGCTTGGCCAGCAGAGGCACACGACTGGCACGTTTGCTGCGTAGCCCCATATCCAACACTGTCCGCTGAACATTGTGCTCCGATACTATTCTACTTGACCCTTCATTGTATTGGGCTGTCAGCTGAGCCACTGTCTGGCTCGGTTTTTGCTTCACCATGCGAGACAGTCCCCGACGATCTTTTTTTTTGTTAGCGTGTGGACGTCCAACACCATGTCGTCTACTGCTGGTTTCACCGTCCTTCATCCACTTTGCATAAGTACTAACAACTGTAGATCGCTAACAACCCACGAGTCGTGCAGTTTCGAAAATACTGGTTCCGAGCCTTCGCCATTTTTCAATCTGCCCTCTATCAAAGTCGCTTAGATCCGCAGCTCTTCCCATCACACACAGAAGTAAGTGAAAGCACTTTTTTTTTTTTCAGACACTCTAGCAGCAATTAAATACCACTTCCATCTGATCACGTATCACGTTCCTTCGACGTCATCCAGGCGAGTTCATTGCAAAATTTAGTGGTCATAATGTTTTGGCTCTTTGAGTGTATATATAATACAAACACACACACGCATATATATATGTAACATTAGTTATTCTTAATAAATTTTTTAACGTAGATAAGTATTTTTCGAACAATATAATAAAAATATAATAATATAATTACTTACTTAATTTTTTTCGCAATATATTGTATAACAACAATAATTAGTTCATTTAAATAAAAAAAAATTATTTTGTCATTATTAGATGTTATTCAATACAATTAATACAGTTATTCAATGCACTTAATCCTTTAAGTCAAACCTTCGTATATTTAGACGGTTGTTGATTGATTTATATAAACAGGAACAGTTTTGTTTAATTTATCTAAACAACTAAACGTCTCCAACCTTCAAACTACAGTCACAGTGAAAGGTACCTCAGATATTCAAGGCGCTTCCAACTATTACTGTCAACAAATTACTCAGGAATGACGATAAACAGGGTAAGGAACGTTTAATAGAATCAACCTAAATTTCTTCTTCATGATTACTGTGTAATTTTCAAATAAAAGTTTCTTCGTCAACTAACGAGGGCCATTATCAGGTTAAAATGTAGTCGTAATATTAAGGGAAAAGTAATTATTATACACAGGATAAAAATATTTCTGCCTTATACTAAGCACTCTGACCAGAGTTATTAAAGACTCGAACAGATACATATTATATGCATGAAAGTATTAAAATATAAAAGAATGCAAGATTTTTATGACGAAATTCAACATTATACAAGATGCATGGGAGCAGCCGCAGCTGGAAATATTAAATGTAATAAAATAAATTTCATGTTTAGGTTGTGGAAAACATGAGGAGATGGATCACGCAAGAAAAAAAAATACTAAATAACTTTATGATATATTTTTTTTATGATATTTAACTATTATGATACATTTAACTAGTTTATTTTTATATTTGATACAATTTATATTTTCTATATTTTTTGTTGTTACAACCTACGTATCAGGAAATTTTAGAATCTTAGTAGATTATGCAATTATTTTAGTGAGTATGGGTCACAGACATTGAAATTGACATGCATCAGTAGAGAATGTCATACACATGCAACATCTTGTACATAAGCTTTGAAAATATTACACGACATCAAACACCTTACTGTTTATTAAAAAATATATTTTTAGTTTCATATAATATTTTATTTGCTCTGTATACATATATTTTTATTATTCACTTAATAATCGTATTTTACATAATCTATTCATCGCAAAAAATTAACCCAGTATTTATAAAATTAAAAAGTATTCTATTGATTCTTCAGAGAAAAATTTATCTTTGTAGATAGATATGCCATGATTTCTTTTGTAGAGTTCATCTTAATATAACTTCTACAATTTGCTAAGAACTTTAGCAACTTTTCCATACATTAGCTTTTAGCTGCACTTGCCTCCAAGCAGAAGAGTTATTTTATTTCAACCATGTAGCCTTCTGAATGCAGTTAAAGTAATTATAAGAAATTCTTTTACTCTTACTTAACTTATGCTTTCTATGTTTATTTATTTTTATTTTGCCATATATAATGACTTACTGCAATGTTGCATTTTTTTAAAGGATATAAAACATAATATAAACTAATTATATTAAGTTATACTTCTAAAACACAAATCTTTTTTACAAAATAGTAATGGGTGAATATCTATCTACATGATATTTTTTTTTGCCTTATTTGAATTCTTCAAATTTTAGAAGACTGTTGAAGAAAACCTACCATAAATTAGAAATATTTCCTTTTAAGTGTCTTTCTTGAATGATAATTTTATGTGTTTATATTTTATATTTAAAAAAAAAAAAAAAAATCTCTAAATTCCTGGCTAATCAAATGTTTGCAATTTTACAATTGTAGCAAATCACTAATTTTAATATTAAATCTTGAAAAATTATTTTGTCTATTATTATTATCATTTTTTTCCTTTTGGTTTACACACTTAACATTATCATTCTCTGCAATGTAAATTTTTAAAGGATATAAAAATAATATAAACTAAATTGCTCTTCTAAAAACAAATGGTCGCAAATAGTAATTGTTTTTGGATCTAAATGATCTTTTCTTATGTCTCACTCGAATTCTTCAAGATCTAGAAGACCATTTGATGCAAATAGGCCATAAATTAGAAATATTCCCTTTCAAATGTCCTTTCTGAGTGCTGTTTTTATGTCTTTCGGATGGTAATCAGGATTTACGACGGCTTAACCATATTCTTATAAAGACATAAGAATCCAACAAAAAAGGGCACTTAGAACGGTGGGACAATTTGAAATATAGAATAGAACAAAAGTAACAATTATTTATTAACTAGTGAAGTATACAATTTTTGAATTGTTAAATTTTTTTTTTTAAAGAGATTTAAAAAAGATATGAAAAAAGGAAAGAAACCAAGTAGGTAAACGTAAAATTCTTTCAAAATTAAAAAAAAATATTAAAAAAATAGTCGAGAAGCAAATTAACTCTTAAATGTCAAAAATACTTGGGTCACACAAGGGGTATTTTTTCAACAAAAATTAAATTAATGCCAAATAATTCCAATACAGTGTTTGATAATGAATAAATACAACCATTTTGTCTTTCTATTTGAAAATAGGATAATTGAATTTGATTTATTCAAGAAATTGCTTATAGCTTGAAGCTTTTTATAAACATTATTTTTCAATTTTTTTATCTAACTATGAAGTACATAAAGTTCTGTACATTAAAAGCTACATTCATGGATTTGTTATAAAAGCTGATTATGTTTCAGAAAAAAAAATCACTTCCATAATTTTTTTAATAGATTTTCTGTGGTTTTTGTCCTATGTATTTATAAATTGTTATGTGTCCAATGATCTTTAATGGCAAATTACAAATAACAAAAAAAAAATAATAATCCATTATCCCAGGCTTACTAAATCTTTACGATGATTATTACTAATATACTTAATAAGTCTTATACAAAATTTAATATTTAATATAGAAAAAAATTATTTTTTTGTAAAATAACTTTGCATAGTCATGCTGAACATACATAGATTCCTAGATTCATTAGAACTTATAGATTCATATAAATTTATATAAATTTTTCAGAAGAACTTTTCAGATCATTTGAACTTCGCTTTTATATTAAGTGTTTATGTTCATTTTTGATGAATTTTCCAACTCACAAAAATAATTTAGAACTAAAATACTAGTTAAATTTAAAAAAAAAAAAGGGCAAACATGTATATGTATGCCATCATCTCTTTTAATTAATCGTGTTATTTTAATTTTGAATGAAAATTAAAATTCTTTTTACTTAAATAATGTAATTAAAGAAACGTACTGTATTTCATTTTAAAGTAGTAATGTTAACATGTTTTCTAATTGATCATTCATGTTATTTGTTAATTTTTAGCTTTCTCCAATCACATGCATCATCTCTTTGCCTGTCAAAGGATCACTGAAACATCTGAGTGCTGCAGGCGAGATCAAACAATCATCGGTCACCCTTCTCTGACTTCCTCATCAAGAGAGTTTGAAACACGAAGATGGCGGCTTTTTGAAAGTGCTGTCGAATGCTGATGTAGTGTGGGCCATTGTAACCAAGTCGAGCAGCTTAGTTTCATAGCTTCAACGGATCCAGACAATTAATCTTCCGATGGAGGATGTCGATAAAAGTATTAATTCATCTGCAGAGGAGATGGATTAGTTGGGAATTTAGTATAGTGCTGTCAGTGATAAATTAAAACAGATAAAAGTATGAAATTGTGAGCAGAAGGGTTCAATCAATTAAATTAAAAAAAAAATTTGGCTATCCATTCAAAATATTTTACATAATGTTATTTATCATGTTTTATCTTATTTGCTGTTTGTTTACTCCTTTTTATTTCCAGCACACATTCTTTCTTTTCTGTTTTCTGAAAATACATTTATGGCATTGTATAAATTATAAGATTTATTTTAGATTACATTGTGATTGTATTATTGCTACATTATATAGATTATATTATTTGGATTTCAATAATGATTATTAATTAGATTTGATTATACATAATTATCTATATTATGTCAACACAACATTTTCAATATGTCCTGCAAAGAGCATATGGAATACAAACTTAGCTTCCAACAGTCTCTTTTAAAGATTTTGTTCTTACATATGCTTTTGTTTGTTATAAATAAACCTGTGAGTTACTTATTTTATTTCATGTTTAGAACTGACAATTTATGACATTGTATAAATTATGTAAATTATATTGTGATTACATTATACTGAATATACACTCATGTCCATAAATTATTTTAATGAAGTTCAGGCAAAGAAAGATTAAACAAATTTGACTTATTTGTAAAGTCTATTTATTAAACAAAAGGTAAAAAGAGCAAAAAAAGATGCTATATGTTTGACATAATTAATAAGAATTGCGATTTTTACTCCCTGGAGCAAATTTCAAAAAAGAACCTATTTACAAAAATTTGTTCTAAGTCATGGTTAGTTTGATGGTCCCTAAATAAACCTGGAGTATGTCTCCCGGAAGATGCAATACAGGCCTTACAACGCCTAGGCATTCTTAGTATCAAATTATCAATCTTATGTTGGGGAATATTACACCACTCATCAAGTCAATGCCCTCCGAAGTTCCGGTTGACAGGTGGGAGGGGGTTGACGGGCTTCAATTCGTCAGCCAAGCATATCCCACACATGCTTTATTGATTCAAATACGTGAGTATGCTGGTTTTCCATACGGTTGATATCCTCCAATTGAAGGCATTCGTCTACAATGTTTGACGGTGAGGACGGGCGTTGTCATCCATAAACAGAAATTCAGCACCCATGGCTCTCCGAAACAAACCTACATGTTGTTCCAGAATGACATTCCGATAGATGTGGCCTGTCATCGTTACACTCTGAACATGCAGGTCAGTTCAGGAACCAAAGAATCGGCTCCCTCCCCAAACGAGCAACATCCTGCACCACCGTAACGGTGTCGTTCAATGGTGTTCTCTGGTAACGGGACCTGGCGCTCTCCATATGAAAGTCCGGCGAGAAGACTGACTGCAAACTAAACCTGGACTAGTCGGAAAACATCACACCAGACCATTGTTGCGGTGTCCACAATGCATGCTCTCTACTCCAGGTTAATCGCAGGCGACAGTGATTTGCGGTAAGTGCAACACATCTGACAGGCCTACGAGCATATAGACCAATGTGCCCTATGCGTCTGTACACGGTCTGCCTTGAAACTGTCGTACCGGTAGCTGAAGACAGCTGACGAGACAGGTCTGATGCTGTGGACTCCGTCTGTTTCTTTTGGCAGCAACTGCTGGAAATACCGGTCCTCATTTGACGTTGTAACTCGCAGCCATGTGCTGTAACATCTACCACATTACAACATCATCTTGGAATCGTTGCCAAAGTCCTGGAGATGACAACTGTTCGCGATTGTTCCTCGGATACTTTCAGGTGGGTACGTCCACATTCCAGTCGTCCGATGAATTCTACCACGTAAAAAATCGATCCAAATGCTTCCTTTGTGCCATAACTATGTGGTTATTGCACAAAATTTTAAAGCGCTTGTGAACAATTTTACTTTTTGCCACCATTCAGCATGGCTCAATATCCCTCTCTTACATTCTCGTCATTGTGACGTACTATCCGCGTCGAGTTGTGGTTTCCTGTAATTTGCACATTCTTCTTCAAGAGGTGTGTGATACCCCACAGGTGAAATTTTATTTTTAGAGTTCAATTTCTGTGTGATTCTGAATTATCCTTAATTTATGGACATGAGTGTATTTTGGATCCATTATATAGATTACATTTTGGATACATTATTATGAATACATTTTATGGGTTTGAATATAGATGCTTAATTAGATTTTTATTATATATATATACATAGTTGATTATTAGAAAACAATATATTCAGTATATCATGCAAAAAGCATATTGAATACAGACTTAGTTTCCATCAGCTTGTTTAAGAATTTTGTTCTCATTCTTAAATTGCTTTTGTTTGTTCATAATAAACCTGCATTTTACTTATTTCATTTGACGTTATAAACTGAATTTTTTTTTAAATAAATGTAAAAATTCAAATCATCTCATGTTAAATAGTAGTATTTATTATTAGAATTACTTATTTTTTGAGGAAAATTAAAATAAATTATGTCCAGTTAATATATTAGGTAAATTAAGTATATACATATTAAGCAATATTTTTATTTGTCCTAATAATAAAACTTCAACCCATTTAAATTAAAAATCCCTATCTTCGAAAAAAATGAAAATGAAAATTAGCTTTGAATATCTTGAAAAACTCAAAAATTCTTTGAGATATGAAATGTTATTTACAGTTGAATTACATATTTTCGCATTATTTTAATATTCATCTTTAGTGGATTGTTTATAATAATTGTTTTAGAACTTAAATATTTTTTGTTATAAGAACTGGTAAAAAAAATAGCATGAATATCCATTTGCCATTATCCATTTTGCCATATCCATCAATTCCATCCATATCAAACAGCAAGAAACGCGACGTAATACAAAATTTGTAACATCTTAACTAAATCATTACTTTTGGATTTAATGGACATTTTTTAACAATTCTAAATTGAATTTTTAAACAGAATATGAACAAAAAACTAATATTTGTGATATTTAATACTAAGTATTAAATTTTTATTTGGTTAACTTTTTATTGCTAAAAGTAGTATTAACTGTGTTTTCCACTTTAATATAAACTTTTATATTTATATTCAAATAACTTATATACATCTATATCATTACTAAAACACAAATAAATCAAATATATTTTAATGTTAAATCAAATAAAGTAAACTCTCTTTAAAAGAATTTTAAGGAAATTAAAAATATTCAGAAAGTTAACAAAAAAGTTACAATCTTTATGAAAATATAAAATTGTTTTATTTTTAGTGAATATAAATAACTAATAGCATTTTCGCATTGAAAAAGGAATTAAAAAGAACATTACTTTATAAAGTAAGAAAACCATAATATGCAACATATAAAGATTCATTAAAGTCATTCATGCACAAATAAATCAATTTGTAAAAATAGTTTGTTTTGGCAAAAAGGATTCACTGACTCAGATTCAAAAGGCAGTTTTTAACAAATGTTTCTAATGCATTCTTTTTTCGTAACATTTACTTTTAAAAATATTTGATACGTAAAAGTTTGGCCTTTGAATCAATTAAATTAACTATTTCAATAAAATTGTTTACTCATAGTGGAGCAACAACTGGTAATTCCCTCAGGTTCTTCAATCTTATTTACGTTTAAAAACATCGCAGCGATACATTAATACATTTTTAATGCAACCTATTTTCTTAAAGTGTCAATATTTGATTTTTTGTTTTGAAACAGACTTTTCTTTTTATATTTCTATTAGTTAAAACAAATAAATTAGTCAACAGTAATAGTTTTAAAGAATCTTTGGACATTTTAAGTGAGTGAAATTCTTTAGAAAGATATTGAAATGGAAAAAAAAAAACATTATAGTATTTTTTTTTTTTAATTGAAAATGTGAAATATATTTTAAAAATTCAAATTTTCATCATGAATTGATTTTTTAAAATAAATTTACTAGTGTATCATTTTGTAAATACAAATTAAGTAAAACTACGAATTTGTTAAATATTTCTTTTATGAAAAAAAAAAAGTATAAGGGATGCAGCAGAATTTTTACATTGTAAAGCTGTTATTTTTTTTTTTTTTTTTTTTTTTTTTTTTTGTAATGCAGGTGATTTTATAAAATAAATTAATAAAAATTCAAAGTTATAAAAAAGGGTTCAAAAGAGTACTATAGTATGTTTTCATATAAAGTAGGTCACAAAATGTTTGACGATATTTGAACTTACACTGGAATTATTATTTTTCTGAAAGAATTTCTGGGTTTCTGCTGTATAATGAGAAATATAATTGTAAAAAAAATAGTAAAAAAACTACAAATATATTGATATAATTAATACAATAATTTTTAATGTAAATTTATTAATCCATCATTTTAACACTTAAATTCAATAAACTGCAAAGTTGTTATAATTTTTAGTCATGAAAAAGCTACAAGGTATTCAGCAAATTTTTTCACCTCTAATGTTGCCATGCAAACAAACGAAATTTATATCATCAATTAAATAAAACTGCAAATGTTGTTATAACATTTCGTTATGATAAAATTACAAGAAATGCAGTAGAATTTTATCCTGTAAAGTAGGATTGCAATAAATGTGATTTTATAAAACAAATTAATAAAAATGCAAAATCATGACAAGTTTCAAAAGACTGCTATAGTATATTTATCTATAAAGTAAACCACAAAATGTTTGAAGGCCTTTTGAACTAAAAACTTTTGTTACGTGGAATTATGGTCTTCCTGAAAGATATTTTTGGGTTTGTGCTTTATGATTAAGTAATATTGTGAAAAATATTTACAAAATTTATAGCTGGTTATGTGTTCATGAAATCCTATTGCTACAGAGTCAGCTTGCGTTCAGTGTCCCCATTGAACAGCGTCGTCAAATTACCATCTTCTTGAAATCATACTCTTGTGTATTCCCTTTCTTTACTGTTAGCTTGTAATTGCATGGTGTCATCCACTAACACATTGGTTCTGAAAGTGTGAGCAGTGGTATTCCATACATAAAAATAATAATAGTTACTTTTTTACTTTTCAATCTTTTGATATTCATTGTTAAAATTTTTTCCATTTTTAGATTATAAGACTCAAACGTGTCTTGTAAATAGTATACTCTCAATGGAGTTGAACGATTTTTAACATTTACTTGAAGAACTATATTACTCTATTAAAATTGCTACAAAGAAGGCGACATACTACACACGCAAATTTAAACTGCAGGAAAAGGTGCTGTGATATGCAAATGGCCAGCTTTCAGCGCATTCAGACAAAGCAGGTGCGACGGTGACATCTTCAATGTATTGACGAAAAATAAGTTTTTTTATTCGAAATGTATGGCCGAAGTATTGCTAAGTATTGATACATTGAAGAATCACTGACCACTTCAAACCCATGTTCTCGTAAAAGAAACAAGAGTGGAAACAAAAGACATTTTACCTTTTAAACATATTGTCAAATATTGAAGAAATCGCTAGGACACTTTAAGTTCATATCTCTCATAAACACAGAATAAATAAATTAAACGTTTTATTATATTTTGTATCGCATTATTTTTTATTGCTGTTTATAATGTTTGATTTAAATCCTTATAACTTATATCTTTCACAAATATTTGTATAGTTGTAAATTTTTTTGTAGTGACTTACAATACTGGTAGGATTTTAAATAAGTCCCGACTTCAAAACAATTGAGAACCACGGCACTAAATAGCATTTTTGTAAGTGTACATTCATCTATCTATTCCAATAATGGTTGCTTTTTAGGTTTGCTTTCATCTAGTAACGTGCATGCATATTTGTGCAAGTTTTATTACTCGTCTACCGAATCAACTGATGTGCGTTGATATAAGTGCATGCATTCATCTAGATATTTAACTCCACTTTAAATATTTATTCTTGCTATTGTGTATTGAAGTAGAACTATAAATAGAGGAAGGAAAAAAAAAAAAAAGTGAATCAACGAAAAGATTAAACATATATATTAAAATCTCAAAGTAAATAATCCTCAAAAGATAAATCATTTCTATAATTTTCTGAAAATATGCTCCTTGAAACTATGAGACATCTTATATAGATTCTGTTTAATATATTTTTATATTAATAAGAAAAAGGATATGAAGTAGAATGCGCAAAAATTGTAGAATATTGAAAAGAGATTGTTGAGGTTAACAAACATGCTTAATAGATTCATGTATTATTATAGTTCCAGAGCAAAGAACTTTATAAGTTTTATAAATATTAGCATTATAAGTCAATGTGAATAAATAACTTTCGAAGAATCACAAGCATTTTCTCGTTATAAATAATTTATGTTCTTAAAAATTCTTCCAAATTAAATATTTTTGTTTATTTATTATTTTTTTTTTTTACTATACATTTTTTAAAAATATTTTGTATTAATCCTTTTACCCTCTTTAAATTCTATCCTCTAGCGTGGTATGTATCACATTCTTTTTAAAATATTATTGGTATCAGTAAATGTCATAATGATATTTCTTGTTGAATGAGGATATTAAGAAATGCAATTAAAAGCTACTTGAGGTAATTAAATTAAATTTAAGTGAATTGAATTATTTGAAATAATGCTTAATTAATCTAACATAATTGTTTTTTTATTGAAACAAATTATAATCTTTTTTAATAAACAAAAATGTTTTTGCATTAGACTGCAACAAAGAAAACGACAAACTTAACCAACATTTCAGATATGCCATCTTCGTCATTTTTATATCGAGACGTTTTCTCATGTATGAACAAACCGTAAGGGGAAAAAGGGATAAAGACAGGGAAAAAAAGAATCACTAATCGAAACGAAATGTGATGACTCACTTTCAGAACATCAACACTGG